>JANHZT010001151.1:198360-209510 GCA_032468215.1 Stegonotus admiraltiensis
AAGTATGAAGGCTATTGCTTAACGCATTGTAAGCCACCCTGAGTCTCTGGAGAAGGGCGGCATATAAATCAAACCAAAATAAATAAATAAATTTCTGTGCTATTTTTTTCACCTTGAGCTAACTTCAGAATCATAAACCTATTTTAAATGGGAGTGATCCAATCACCACATGGACCCTGTCCCATTTCAAACAGACCTTTTACAATTAAAATGCCACTGGGCATTCCAGAGTTTATGTCATCCTGCAGATGGCATGGTGTGGAGCCAAGATGCAAAAATGGGTGTTGGAACATTCCAATTACTTCTGATTATTTAGTTGACTTAAGACTGTAGAAGAGGGAAGGAAGATGCCTTGTAAATACAAAGAGAGAAGGAAGCAACATACAGATAGACCTTGATTTACACTTGTTTACAACCATTCATTTAATGACTGTTTGAAGTTACAACAGCATTGAAAAGAGTAACTTACAATGGATTCTCACTTTTATAACTGTTGCAGCATCCCTGTGGTCAGATGATTTTAAATTTATTTCGGCACTTGGCAACCACCATATGCATCTATGATGGTTGAACCATCCTGGGGCAATGTGATTACCATTTGCAATCTTCCCAGATGGCTTCTGAAAAGCAAAATAATGTGGAAGCTGGATTTGCTTAACAATTGTATTTTTCTCTTAATAGCTGCAGTGATTTGCTTAATAAATCACAAAAAGCAAAAAAACAAAACAAAAGGTCATAAAATCAGACATGATTCACTTAACACCTCCCTTGAGTAGCAATTTTGGTTCCAATTGTGGTTGTAAGTCCCTATGGCCTTGAGATGGAGAAACAGGATACCAGTGCTGGTATTTCAGCTGGCTCTAATTCTTGGGTCTCATGGAAGAACACTGTAAATGCATGTCTATATATAGGATGCTTTGTCTTCACATAGGTAGAGAGCATCCTGGGATACAGAGGGTTACTGTTTACCTACATGTCAACTCAAGCTATGAAGTCACCTTTATTGTCAAATGTGATGCTTGCTCCAAGAAGCACAACTATTCTCAAGCATTGTGCACTGAGGAAAGTGGTTTTAATAATATTTGTACTGGCTTGATTGTTTGAAAGTGCATATTACAAGTGCCACTTTTCTGTGTCATTTTGCTTTGCTTTCCTGCTGATTTGAAACTGCTTTCTGAATTCTCTGCTTTTATTTTTTTTTAATGGTATATTCTGTGAACATTTATGTCACATACTATATAAATTTCAAGATTCTCCCTCAAAAGGCTTTTTCTGTTCTTCTGTAAGAAAGTAGAGATATCACATGGGTTGCTATGGCTAACACTATCGACACATTAAACCAGTGGTTCTCAACCTTCCTAATGCTGAGACCCTTTAATACAGTTCCTCATGTTGTGGTGACTCCCAACCATAAAATTATTCCTAAAACCATTAAAAATATGTGTTTTCCAATGGTCTTAGGTGACCCCTGTGAAAGGGGCATTCGACCCCCAAAGGGGTCCTGACCCACAGGTTGAGAACCACTGCATTAAACCATTCCTATAACAGAACATGTTTATTTAGAAAATACAGTATTTCATTTTGCAAAATGAAGCTGACACATTTTACTACACAAAACAGCCCTATACGTTGGGCTTGACTGAGGTAGTGTTTAGTTCACAGTCATCTAAAGTGCTCCATGATTGAATGGAGATCTGAACTTGGGTCCCACTACTAGTTATCTAGTATTCATATCACTGGAAGAAAATATTTGCAGCTCATGTCTGAACTGTGGGGTCCTTGATGTTCTCTGAGCTTAGTTGCTTTCTTCAAAACAAAAGAGAATGGGGTTTGTTTTCATATTACAATATATATTAGTGGCTTGCTCTCTGGGTGTTGGTGGGAGTGGTTTTGGTGGTTCCTTGACTAGATTGTTGTACTGTCTGAGCTGGTTGTTCCTTGATTGGCAAATCCCACCTCATGTCAGCACTGATGAGGTTACCTAACTTGGTAATGAAATATCTGCAAGAAAACAACCAAACTCAGAGTACCAAGGATCCTACATTCATAACACAGGTTCTTGCTTTCCAGTTTTTTCCAGTTTTGTTATCACCATAGATACTGGGCTAGTTCCCATCATTTGAGTGAGCATGAGCATTGGTAATGCTGAGGGAGACAGGTATGAGTTCTAATCAAACATTTCCAGTACCTGCAGGTTTCACTGAGGCTTAAAAAATAGAATACTGTACACCATACGGGTTGCTCTCTGGGGTCCTGAACTGGACCAACTGATATAGATGTGGGGCAGAATTTATAGCAGAAAAAATGAGAAATTGTTTGCATGTCAGAAATGTGTCAAAAATAGGAAAATGCTCATAAATCCCTGGATATTTTCTTCAAGGGTCATAAATATGAACAGATGATTCTATGCAAAAACCACAAAGGGATAGTTTTTTGTTGTGTGGAAAGAGAAGACATGGCACAAACTTCTGCCATCGTTATGGATAATCTGGGCTCTGGAGACTCAGTCAGATATAGAGCAATGTTTGCTTGCTTTATGTCTATTTTTTGCTGATGAAAAAAAAAAAGATTGAATCACTATTTTAATTTTGTTTTATTTGAACCTAAGGTGTCTTGACATGTCAACTCCTTGAAAATATTATAGAAAATTTAAATGACAATCCTTGGAAGTGTCATTAATAGATACAAGTCATTTTATGATTTATTAGAAATGGTTCTATTCAGTAATCAAAATCACAGTTATGATAATTTAGAAATTATCATTATTTCATACCTACCTACCTACATATATACCCACCATGTTATTTCCTTTGTGATTAAGCATTAATATGCAAAGTACAAAAGAGAAATAAGAAATAGTAAATCTAAGAAATTAAAGGCATAAAAGAAAGAAAAAGAAGTTGAGCTAAATCTATAGATATCAGTATCATTCGTTTTACCTCTCCCTACTTTTTTATCTTTGCAAACTCTCCTTGCTTCCACAACATCCATAAACCACTTCATATTGTCGAGAGTCAAGCCTACTCAACACAGCGAGGGGTGGGGATCCAGCAATGGCAGGGGGAATCTCACCGGACAAAGAGGTCTCTGTGTTCAGCAACCTTTCACAAGGGGGATGGGGGAGCCACTGCATCTGGCCTATCTATGCACATTGGTGAAGGGAGGGTGTTAAACCTGAATCCGTAGGTGGTCGGTCACTCTGTGGCCAGGATAGGGCAACCTGAGGTGGGAAAATGGCAGGTTCTGCTGCTTAAAGGGGAGAGAGCTGAACCCGGAACTAACCCTAATTGGCTAATTGGACCCCCGAGTTTTGTTGATTGTGTATAAAAGGGCGTTGGGAGGCGGTCACTCCCAATGCCGACTTCATGTTATTTTTAATGTTCATTTGTGACTACACCAAGACATGAGCAGTAAACCTGGTTACAACCTCGTCTTTTGCCTGCAAGTCGTGTTTTCTCTGGTGAAACCTAGCTTGGTGAGCAGCTCTCAACAGAAAGTCAGCATTTCCTTTCTCTTTTCCTTTCTCTGCAGCTTTTGTGCATTGGTGGATGAGATGGCAGAGGGCGTGGAGGCTGGAAGCTCAGTGCTGGAAGACGTCACTGAGTCTGTGGTTGCGGAGGCGGCTCTGAATGTCCTGGCCAGTACCAACCCACCTGTTGTGTGGCCAAAGGAATGGGTGGCTCAACAGGGGGTGGGGGTGCTCAGCACGCCGGGGGAGCTAGCCAGCTCTGAAGGGAAGAAGACGTCGGGCGAATGGTGGCAGAGCCCAGCCCTAACAGGCAATGAGGCTACCAAGGCTTCAAAGCCCCATTTTGGAGATGCTGCCTTCCAGGGGTGGAGAGGCTGACGTTGGATAGAGGAGGACGATGGGGAGTGGAGCTGCTCCACTGGACTGGGGTCAACCACACTTGACATCTTACGAGAGAGATTTGGGGAAGCGAGCTTCCAGGACACCCCTCCTGGCAGCCATGGGCAACTAGGACGGAAGCTCCAGCAAGCTGGCAGGGAGGTGGACTGGCTGGGAGCATGGACACATGTTTTCAGTTAGCTAGCCCAAAACTGCGGGTGTCTAGAGGTCAGCCCTGACCATCTGACCAGTTAGCAACAACACCCATCACCCCTTTGCTGGAAGAAGCTTTAAGGGGAGTGGATCATGATGGCCCTAGTTGCCACGGTGCAGGTGGGGGCACGGTAGGGGGGGGCGGAAGCAGCAACAGGGGTCACGTGGGGGGAATGGGAGGAGTACACTAGATTCCAGGCCACTGTCTGGTCCCCCCATCTGGGTGTCTGGGCAATGGCCTCAGCAGCAGGTGTGGGGTCCCCCGCCACTACAAACTACATTTGATGGCAACCCTGATCGGGTATCCCTCTTTTTAAGCCAGATGCTTAGTTACTTAGACCTCTATGGACACCTGTATCCCTCACAATGGTTTATGGTGGTTGCCATCACCAATGTGTTAACTGGGGAGGCCGCAAGTTGGGTCACAGACCTCCATAGCGACCATGCGAGGGAGCTCATGGACTTGGGTTTGTTTCTGGAAGCACTAAGGAGCAGATTTGAGGATGATACCCGCGCCCAGATGTTGGAGGCAGAGTTGGTGTCACTAAAGCAGAAAGGATGCTCCGTCTGGGAATATGTCAAGGAGTTCAGAGCTCTGGCGGGCCGGCTTCGAGCCTGGCCAGAACGCCTGCTGATGCATCACTTCCAGCTGGGGTTAGATAAAGAGATCAGACAGGCATGCGTTTATAGAGGCCTGCCGCCCCATCTGACTGAATGGTTTAAAGCGGCTATAGATCTAGACGTGGGCCTGTGGGAATTCAGACCCCGGTGGGGAGACATGACACAGCAACAATGTCAACTGGAGAGACCACCTGCTGGTAGGAGTCCAGCATGGAGCAGCGCTCTCCCCACTCAGGCTCCAGAACTGGTGGATAGAGGTGCGCTCTGATGTTTCCGATGTGAGCAACCTGGCAAATGTGCTCTTGACTGCCCTTTACCATCCAGGCCAAGACACCACTAGCAGTAACCAGATGCATGCCGAGGGGCCGGGCCCAAATGAGTGTCGGGGATCAATCCCGATTAGCCGCTCAAACCCCACGTGGAAGCCCACACCCCACACCCCAGGAGGTGACGAGCCCCATAGCTTCAGAAGGCAGGCCCTTACCTGCAAATAACGAGGAAGAGAGCGACCCGAATGACCCCATGGTAAGTGATCCAGTATGCCCTTTCCTCATACCCATTACTGTACGGAATCCTCGTACATGCCAAACGAGTCACAGGGGGGCTTTGATAGATTCCGCCTGCACCCAGTGTTCAATGAGCAGAACTATAGTCAAGGACCTGGGATTACATATGGTGCACTTGAAAACCCCAATACAGTTTGAACAAATGGACAGTACAGTGTTGGGGGGGGGCATCCAAACTCCTGACTGAGCTTGTTGAATTACAAATAGGAGAACATAGAGAGACCTTATGGTTTATTGTGGTTGAATGAATGGTTGAGCCCCTTATCCTGGGGTTGGCATGGTTGGATAAATGGAGACCCCACATTTGGTGGGAGGGAGGGTATCTGAAGTTACGGCTGGTGGTAGGCCCTGAACCGGAACCAGAAGAACAAGATAAACGAGCTGGAGTACAGGGAGAAAACCGGGGGGGGGGGTGTTCCAGAAGTATACAATGATCTGAGTCAGGTCTTCCATGAAGGTGGGAGTGAGATTTTGCCCCCCCCCCATAGAACAATATATTGTGCGATTGAACTAGTTCCAGGGGCCAAACTACCAAAACTCCAGATGTATGCCATGACACAATCTGAATTGGAAGAGCTCCGACAATACATCGATAAAAACCTGGCAAGAGGGTTTATCGAACCCAGCAGGTCGCGAATGGCTGCACCTGTCCTATTTTGGAAGAAGAAGGATGGAGGGTTGCATCTCTGTATGGATTTCCGAGGCCTGAACACGGTATGCGTAGAGTATCTCTACCGTCTGCCTTTAATTAAAGATCTCCTGGCAGCGTTGTCTACTGGGCAGGTATTCACAAAACTCGATCTGTGTGAAGCCTACTACTGCGTACATATAAAACAAGGTGACAAATGGAAGACCACTTTTAATTGCCTGATGGGCAGTTATGAATTCAAAGTGATCCCATTTGGACTCCAAGGCGCCCCAGCCATGTTCATGCAGGTCATTAATGAGGTGCTGCATGAGCACCTATACTGGGGTGTGCTGGTATATCTTGATGATATCTTGATATGCACTAAAACTATGGAAGAGCATGTGCAGTTGGTATGCCAGGTGTTGAGCAAATTGTTGGCTGCCCGCTTTTTTGTAAAATTATCAAAATATGAATTCCATCGAACACAGCTGGACTATTTAGGATATCACATTACAGAAGCTCGGGTGGAAATGGATCCGAATAAAGTAAAAACAATCCTGGAGTAGCAAGCACCTACAACAAGGAAACAACTACAAAGTTTCCTTGGCTTTGCCAACTTCTATAGGCAATTTATTCTGGGATTCGCACAGGTGGCCTTACCACTAATAGACCTCTTACATACCAAACATACAGGAATGAAAGCGAGACCAGGCGCTGACATGGAAATTTGAATGCCAATGAGCCTTCGAATGGCTGAAGGCCCTGTTCTCCCAAGAGCCGATTTTGAAATACCCTGACCTAGCCCTCAAGTTCATGGTGCAAGCGGATGCCAGCGATGTGGCCGTGGGTGCTGTGTTATTACAAAAAACAAAGGATGGAGTGTTGCACCCATGTGCCTATATCTCTCGCAAATTAACACCAATGGAGAGGGGTTGGGCAATTTGGGAAAAGGAGGCCTTCACGGTCCGGTGGGCATTACTTACCTGGAGACACCTATTAGAGGGCTGTGGTACCACGTTTGAGGTTTGGACCAATGATAAAAACTTGCAGGCTCTCCAAACCCCCCAGAAGATTATCTCCAAAACAGGTATGTTGGGCACAATATTTCCAATGGTTCAACTTTAACCTGAAATATGTACCAGGAGGGAAGAATTTTCTGGCAGACGCTCTGTCATGAATTGCCCAGTTTCATAGCAAAAGGGAGGAAGTTGTCCAGGCTATGATACCTAAGGCCCCAAATGACAACTGTCTACATACAAAAGAACACCCATGGCAAGCAAACCTATGCCACGAAACAGACAAGGATCCTTGGTTTGCTGCACATACATCCCTATTGACCCAATGAAATGGGATTGCATGGATGGGATCCCGAATTTATGTGTCAGCAACCCTATGCCGGACAGTGCTACAATGCTGTCATGACTCAAAGTTGGGCGGGCATTTCGGATTCCTTAAGACATTACACCTGACGAGATGCCAGTTTTGGTGGCCGCAAATGTGCAAGGACATTAAACAGTATGTAAAAGAGTGCTCAATGTGTGCGATGACCAAACCCCACTCTGGATGGCCCTTAGGCCTTCTACAACTGGTGGCTGATTCCAAGGAACCTTGGGAGGAGATCGCTATGGACTTTGTGGTGGACTTACCTGAAAGTAACGGCAATACCATAATTTGGACTATAATCGACCTCTTCTCTAAGCAGGCTCATTTTGTCCTGTGTAGCGGATTACCCTCAGCCTGAAAACTCACAAAGCTATTTATCCAACACGTGTACCGCTTACATGGTGTTCCCCATCGTGTCATCTCGGATAGACGAGTCCAGTTTACAGCACGGTTTTGGTGCCATTTGCTAAGTCTGATTGGGTCCACACAAGGGTTAAGCACAGCCTATCATCCTAGCACTAATGGGGCAGCAGAATGTGCAAACGCAATGGTAGAGCACTACTTACGATGCTATATAGCCTATCAACAGAACGACTGGTCCGATCTGTTACCTTTTGCTGAAGTAGCATACAATAACACATCCAAGTACAGGTGCTACACCATTCAAAATTGTTACCAGCAAAGAGTTTAAGCCCATTCCTGAATTAGACACACCAAGTCAGGACCAAGCATCCCCAAATGACTGGATTAACCGTATCAGCAGAGTGTGGCCATAGGTGAAGGCTGCACTAACCAAAGCAGCGGACGAGTACAAAGCTCAAGCTGACAAAAAGTGAGCTACCCATAAACCATTCCAGGTGGGGGACCAGGTTTATGTCTCCCATGTGAAAAACTGAGCCCTCAATATCTAGGCCCATTCCAGATTCGCAGAATTATCAATCCGGTTACAGTGGTCTTAAAACTACCACTGTATTTGGGGTAGATCCACCCCATCTTCCACTGTAGCCTTCTAAAACTGGTGGACCATCTGGTAGAAACAAACCGTCTGGGCCCTGTAACAAACAATTACTACAAAATAGATGGGATTCTTGACTCACAGATGAGAAATGGTAACCTGCAGTATCTCATGAAGTGGAAGGGGTATTCGTTAGCAGAGGCGTCCTGGGTAATGGGGAAGGATCTAAATGCCACAAAGCTAATAAAACGATACCATAAAAACAACCCCCAGAAACCTGGGCCTGCACTCTAACCTCTCTTTCATGCCTTACAGGGGGGCTCCTGGTAGAGGGGGCCACCTGTCGAGAGTCAAGCCTACTCGACACAGTGAGGGGTGGGGATCCAGCAATGGCAGGGGGAATCTCACCAGACGAAGAGGTCTCTGCATTCAGCAACCTTTTGCAAGGGGAATGGGGTAGCCACTGCAGCTGGCTTGTCTATGCACATTGCTGAAGGGAGGGTGTTAAACCTGAAGCCGTAGGCAGTCGGTCACTCCGTGGCCGGGATAGGGCAACCCGAGGTGGGAAAACAGCCGGTTCTGCTGCTTTAAGGGGAGAGAGCTAAACCCGGAACTAACCCTAACTGGCTAATTGGACCCCCGAGTTTTGTTGATTGTGTATAAAAGGGCGTTGGGAGGAAGTTGCTCCCAATGCTGACTCCATGTTATTCTTAATGTTTGTTTGTGACTACACCAAGACATGAGCAGTAAACCCGGTTACAACCTCGTCTTTTGCCTGCGAGTCGTGTTTTCTCTGGTGAAACCTAACTTGGTGTGCAGCTCTCAACACATACATTGTCTCATTTTTAACTACAACTCTCTGGATTTAAGATTTCCTCAAACCCATCCATTGATTTCTCAGTCTCCTCTCAATCCATTCATTCTTCTTTCATATGTTTATTTTGTTTGTGTCCCATTCATTCTGTGACTAAAAACTTTGACATATTTCTTTTGTATTGATCATTCACTTCTCATTTAAATATGCATTCATTCAGTGCCCATTTATACTTGACTCTATCTCACCTCATTTTACTACTTGCACTTCTTGCAGTAGTAAACATACTTTTATATCCAACTCTACCTTCTATCAAATCAAATGGGAAGAAATGTGCTTTAAGACATAGCCATTTTAACTTCTTTCTACTTTTATTCACTGCAAAAAATCATCTGCAACCTACTATCTGTTTCTAGAATTTGTGTGTCTTAATATTACTTCCCCTGTACTGTACTCCCCTTACATTCCAAGTGCCATAATCAGCCACAGATGGGCGGATCAATAGATATTGATCATGTTACCTATCATAGCTTTGATCAATTCAAAACACTTTTTACAATATATAGAATTAGTCAATACCTTTAGTCATACCTCTGCCACATGCAGAATTCCCTGCTAACAGTAAAGACACTACTAGTTAGTTCTGGCATATTTTGACCAATATATCACAAGTGCAATCAAATTCTAATATTTCCCCAAGAAGGCTTATGCTATTCTATCCCAGCTAGTATTTCTAAACTAGAGATTAACCTGCAAGCCAATATACAGTCAAGGAGACACATCACTACTAGCATGTAGCCCAAATCATGGTCACATGAAGTCTACTTGATGTTTCACATACACGCTGTGTCACTTAGGAATGAAGGTGCCAGTCCTAATTTTAGTAATCAAGTGAGAACTATCTTTATTATATAGGTAAGTGATATTTTAGCCAAGAAATGAGTGATTACTGAAAGATTTGGCCATAGTATTTTTTTAGTAATTTTTTTTACTATTTTTTTAATATTCAGATTTAATTTCTTTAAACATTCAAATTTACTTCTCATTGTCCAAATATTGGAGGATGAGATATATTGCAAATTTTCTATAAATATACCCATGTAATCTAAAACTACGTTTTTCCCCTGGACTAATCCACCAGTCACAACTACACTGAGCTGAACGGATTTACTGAAGACAAAACAAAAACTGTAGGCAAATAGAAATATCCATTTTTGAGCAAAAGAAAAAAAAAAGGAGCCTTACACCATATGAAAAAAAGAAGAAGCAAATGTTAGGCTTTCCATAAGCAGTGCGGACTAAAGCTTCTGTCGTCAGATGCAAGATGATTCCAGTGGTGTTTCCCAAGAGATGCAGTAGGCATTGTTTCATTGAAATGTTTTACAAGATGTTTCTAAATCTAAAATTTGTAAGGTGAGTGGGCGAAGAATACAATTGAAAATAATTTTATGTAAGTATGCATGCTCGGGGGTTGTCACCAAACTTTTGTTTTGCTGCAGAGAAGGAGGCATTTTACATATCACATTGTCTCAGCATGTTGCCAAAAGGTTATTGTTCTTTTTGCCAGGGCAGGGCCTGTAAAGTTGATATCATGCTATCATAACCCAACTGGCTAAACTAAAACAAAACAAAGCAAAATTATTCCATATATTCCTTAAAACAAACTGCTTGCTTTTCAAAAAAGCTAATTCTTCACGTAATGTTCTTGCTTGTCATAATGGTTTCTAATGCAATGGAACTCCACCCCCACCCCTGTTAAAAATGGGGTGGGCTCATGGATGGAGATTAAAAATTGCATCTTAAAACAGAGTCTCCATTTTGTTATCTCTGGGAAGTTTGTACATCAACTGTCAAGTCTATTTTCCTAATCCTACTGATTAATAGAATCTTATCTTCCCCCTCACTCCTCTTCTCACTAGGACAAGATGCGCAGCCCCCAGAGTAATGTGTAATTATCAAGCCAAGAAGCTTTTGTCACAGTGTGGTTGCAACAGAGAAATATTATGCAACCACAATGCCAACAAGTTTGAGGTTAATGTATCCTTGTCCATGTTACAATTCGGATGGATTGTCCCCAATAAATAGTCTGAGACCAAGTCATGAGTTCAAGTCTCCTTTATTGT
>JANHZT010001151.1:214795-226417 GCA_032468215.1 Stegonotus admiraltiensis
GAATGAGACTTCGTCGAAACGTCGCGAAGATACTTCCAATTTTATGCGGGAGAAAACCCGAACAACCAAAGACCTACGTGTGCATGTGTGCGCGCGCACGTGCGCATGCAAGTCTTGGCGTATTTGGGTCTTTTCCCAAATATGCCAAGACTTGCATACCTCTACCTGTGAAAATCTATGAAAATAAATACACACACACACACACATACACACAGACACAGACACATACACACACACACACAAAATGAAATTACATTTCTTCATCTAAATGTTAAGAAGGAAAGCAGACTTGTCTTATTGACAAGGCAGACTTGTCAGTAACTCACTATCAAATTGGAGAACAAGAATCCATTTCCAGCAATAATCTTTGTCTCTATCAAACATTGAGGACCAACATCAGTGAATGGAGATGAATGGTGTGACTGGTTTTTGAATCGCCCCAGGGCATGCTTGTGAGCATTCTTGAAATCTAGATGCTAATCTAGATGCTGAAGTGGCAAGGCAATCCTTGTGTTCTGATTACTCTTGTATTAAAAAATTCAATTTATCTGTCCAGGATGGACCTGCAGAAGTGGTTTTTCTCCTCTTTTTTCATATTAGCTGTAGGGATTGCCTACTGGTAGTTGACAAGATCACAACAGGTTACAGAGCATTTTTAATCTAACAGACATATCAAATTGTACTTCAGATCAGGTAAAAATAAAACTGAAAGATTGCTACCAAATTCAGGCCTGAGGGGGATCTTGGGAATAATTTTTCGTGCAAGCCTTCTGCTCTGTCAACTTCAGGGGCATTCATGAGGGAGTCAAGACATCAAGTAGGAGATATACTTGTATAAGCAACATGGGCAAAAAAAATATTTATTCTGTGGTTGTTGGTGTCATCTTGACTTTTTTTTTACCTCCTCCAGGTAGATAACCCTGACATTTGCAGCCCTAAATTATGGGAATGGCAACTTGACAAGCAATGCTGGGTACCTAGGTGAAAAACTAATAGCCATATCAAGATGTACTGATGTACAAGATGAGAAGCCTACATTTGGATGGCATTAAGTTGAATGCATCTGATTCAAAAAGTTCTTTCTATGGATTTTATTCAAATAAGAGTTCCTGAAAGCAGTGGAAGCATTCAGATAGACCGCATCTTTATTACTTTAAGCAGGAAACCCCATACTGTCTTCATATTCTCACAGGAAATCTTTTGCTGGTCTTTTAACCATGCTGAGACTTAAGAATACTTGAGGTTAAGCTTTCCATTTTTGTAAAGGCCAATGTTCTTGGATATTGAATGCTATCCTGCATCTTGCTTACACTATCTTAAAGAATATGGTTATAACCCAACCATAAAAACTCATGTGCCATACTCAGATTGCTCACTTGGGCAGCACACATTGGAATATTATGGAAGCGTTATGGAGCTGTGGAAAATGTTTTTCTTTTTTGTTTCCTTTTAACCTCACATGAACTAGAATAGGACTAGGTCAGGGCTGTTAAACTCGCAGCCCACAGGCCAGATGTGTCACACACTTGCCATTCCCATGCCTGGTTTAGAGAAGGGGAAAAAAATTGTGATACATCACATGACACTGCAGTGATGACGCAAATTTGACACCCCTGGACTAGATGGCCATGCTACCCAAATGCTTTGACTATAACTTCCATAGTCCTATCTCATATGAGTAATTTTCAGTAATTCCAATAAAACCTCATCTCCACATGGAGAAAGGCTAAGGGGAGCCAGAGAAAGTAAATCACTATCAAAAAAATTGGGCAATTAATCTAATTCTTCCAGCCAGAGCCTTAGACTTGAGCACAGTCAATTTCATACTTACTTTATGAACCAGACACACTTAATACATCACTGGCATAATTATCCCACACAGTGTAAGTGGATGATGCTATTCTATAACAGTCCTGACAAGGAGCAGTGCAGTTTGCTCAGCAGTTTTAGGCAAGCATGGAGCCAGCCGTCACGCAGGTGTAACTGTAAGAACAGAAAATGTCATTTGAAGATATTGCTGTGCAAGATGCTGGAGAGAACACGCTCTGCTAAGTTTCTGCCTTAAGATTTAATAACCACATTTTCAGAAGAATTTGTGCATTGGGAAACAGTTTAAAAATAGTATCAAAGAATATAGAAAGTTGGTGACTAATGTTATACAAGGCAACTTTATGTCAGCCTTTTAAAGTGACCACAATGTCTCCCTTAATCTATTGCTGTACCTCCTTCAGTTCAAGGCATTGGGTACCAGTACTAGTCAAGTGATGTAGGTAATGGCATGAGAAATCCCAAACAGTTTCACTTGGGAGTAAACATTATAGCTGTGTACAAATGGTGCTTTGAAATTGTCCATCAAATGTGTGTGTCGGACAAGCTGGGTTGGTGATTTCTCTAGGGCGCTGTTTTTCAACCTCAGCAGCTTTAAGCTGTGTGGACTTCAGCTCCCAGAATTCCACAGCCAGGTTGAAAAATGCGCCTCTAGGGGAAGGAGACATTAGCAGCAATTTGTCAAGGGAAAAGTTCTACCTTGCTAATACCAGTAGCCCCTCTATAAAAGAAATTGGGAACTGTTTGTCAAGTTCCTAAGCAGAGACATTTAGGTTAAATGGACTGTGTAGAAATTTAATTAATTAAAAACAAAACAAAACAAAACAAAACAATAAAATAATAATAATAATAATAATAATAATAATAATAAGGTTTTCCCTTGAAATTGAATTGAATCACAGAAAACAAGCAGATTTCAGATTCTTGAAAAATCAATTATACAGTAAAAGCTAGGACAATCCCATTTACTATTTGCCACCAAATAAATACATGAACACTACCCTGTCTGTGAAAATTCTCCAAAATTTCTTCTTTTGAAATAAATGCTGAAGTACATCCCATTTTATCAAATTGAATGAAACTTGGTTAGGGGGTAAAACCACTTTTTTCCCCCCTGTCAAACACTATTAAAAATCCATCCACATTAATTAACTGTCAATTATCTGTCCTTTCGCCATACCTAAATTGTCCTTTCATCATGCCCAAACAAGCACAGAGGAAATTGGCTATCTGTCACGCTGGTGCACTTATGCATGCCACCCTTAGGGACCTCTTAAGAAACATGAAAAGTCCACGGTAGACAGCTTAAGGTAAACGGTATGGGGATTATTGAGACTAACAACAGGATCAGGTAAAGTGTTCCAGACATTTACTACTCTATTGCAGAAGTCATATTTCCTACAATCAAGATTAGAGTGAATTACATTGAGTTTGCATTTATTGATAGCCACTTTTGAATCTTTTTGTAAACCACTTTTTCTCATTTGGCTGAAGTGAGGAGAGAGGACTCTGGGAACAAGCACATGATTTGACTAGTGCCCAGGAAGCACATGGCTCCTTTGGAACACAATTCCACCCTCACCCCCTTCTTCTTATGAGAAGCTTTCTTTGGCTAGAGCAGAGGTATCAACATGATTGGATGAGTCAAGAACCAGAATGGCTGTTCCCTGCCATGCAGACTGAGCATTGTTGAAAATGCACATGAATTTTCCTTGTGCTTTCTCCTAAAAATGAGGCCATTTAGCTAATAGAAAGGGAATTCTCCAGACAACTTCTGCTAATATTAATCTGTTTTGACAAGATGAAACAGCTTTCTGTAAATCTGCTGCTCTCTTTTAGTATAATTCAAATTTGAAATGTAATCCCAGCCCATCTAACAGAATAGACATCTTATGGATGATTGCCTGGAGACTGGGTTCCTTTAGATTAGGTCTGAATATGCTCCCAGGCAGAATGTTTTAAGGGCAAATTTTCAGGTGGTTAGATGGTGTCCTTAAAAAAGAAAATGCACACTTTTCTAGTTTCACAGGCTGCAGAAAGTATGGGTGTGATATTATCGAAGGGGCCCGGAAAGCCCTAATTTTCCCATTCAAAAAGTTTAAACTTTAAAGAGACAATTTGATTTTGAAAAGAAGGACTAGGGGTGACATGATAGCAGTCTTCCAATATCTCAGGGGCTGCCACAAAGAAGAGGGAGTCAAGCAGTGGTGAAATCCTCCATGGGTTGCCACTGGTTCTCTGCCCACGCATGTGTGGTGCATGCCAAATTCATGTGCAGTGCATGCCAAATGCAAGCACTGTGTACGTGCATGCACAGTGCACAACAAACACAAGCTGTTGCATGTGCGGTGTGCCCCAAACACACTTCGCACAGAAAAAGGAGCCTTTTGAAGGTAAGTAGAACAGCAAGGGGGACGAAACAGCTGTGCTGCACAATAGATATGCTAGAAAGCAGGATTTCCTGCTTTCTAGTGAATATAAATCATGTAGCATAACTGATCATTGGAAATACTGGTTCGGACAACCAGTAGCTTTTTTTTACTCCCAGTTTGCCCAAACTGGTAGCTTTTATGACTATCGATTCGCCCAAACCGGTGCAAACTGATAGCATTTAATCCCTGGAGTCAAACTATTCTCCAAAGCACCTGAGGGCAGGACAAGAAGCAATGGGTGGAAACTAATTAAGGAGAGAAACAACCTAGAACTAAGGAGAAATTTCCTGACAGAACAATTAATCAGTGGAACAACTTGCCTCCAGAAGTTGTGAATGCTCCAACACTGGAAGTTTTTAAGAAGATATTGGATAACCATTTGTCTGAAGTGGTGTTGGGTTTCCTGCCTAAGCAGGGGGTTGGTCTAGAAGATCTCCAAGGTCTCTTCCAACTCTGTTATTCTGTTTTTTTCCCCAAATTGAATGAATGAATGAATGAATGAACGAATGAATGAATGAATCCTTCCTTCCTTCCTTTCTTCCTTTCTTCCTTCCTTCCTTAAAAAAATATAATACTGCTAAATTTCAACAGGTTGCCTTCACATTTTAACACGTGATCTGGGTTGTCAGTTACTTAAAACTGGGAGTGGGGTGTTGTACAGAGGTTTATCAACAGCTTATGTAGTATATATAGGTCATAACTCTTTTACATAAAAAGCAAATAAAGTGGTAAAGCATTCCTGAATCTTTCCATTTCTAGCAGGGTTATGTTTGAATGACACTGCATCCACCCAAAACATTGTGCATTGTATATGGAGACCAGCATAGAAACATAGAAGTCTTAGAATATTTTAATATAAAACATATACAGGTAGTGCCAAACTTATGTCCTCAAAATATCTGGCATTAAGTGAGACAGTTGTTAAGTGAATTTTGCCTCATTTCATGATCTTGCTTGCCATAGTTGTTAAGTGAATCACTTTGTTAAATTAGTAACATGGTTATTAAGTGAATCTGGCTCCCCCACTAACTTTACTTGTCAGAAGTTCACAAAAAGTGATCATATAACCCCAAGACACTGTGATCATCGTAAACATGAGTCAGTGGCATCATTTTGATCATGTGATGCTGCAATGATCTTAAGCATGAAAAAGATAATGGATCATTTTTTTCAGTGTCATTGCAACGCTGAACAGTCACTAAATGAATTATTGTAAGTTGACCACTTAATACCTGTATTAAGCAAATATTTTTTGTTCTCCATTTGGAGACAAGTTGTGCAATTTATGAAGAGTTTCATCATTTTGTTTGCTGCCTGTATAAATCAGCCTCCAGTGGCAAGTAGCATATGGCTAAACACTGAACATGTGTCTGTCAATTAAAGTCAAGCATCCTTTGAGCGAAGTCGATGCCTGATGACTTTGAGGATATATCCATCCATCATCTTTGGCATGATCTTCTTGCAGGAATTTCTTTTAACTTCCCAGTCTAGCCTACAGATTTGGTATTTCATGATACCAAGTAACCTCCAGCTACTAAGCAAGCCTACCCCAAGCTCAAACAAGGTCAGCCAGGTACTGGCTCCTGCATAGATATCTGTGAATTGACCTTTTGTACTTAAGCCTTGAAATGTGTCAACAAACTCCATGGGAAAGAACTAGCTGGCCTTAACCCAAGCAGGTCTGACTGTGACAAAAATCTGTTTCAGTGCATTCAAGTTGTCATCAGATGTTCCAGCATAATCCTATGTCTACTAAAACAAAAAAAAAACCTACTGTAAGTCAATGCAGGCTTGCAAATTTATTTACTAAGAAATGAACATGTACTTTCAAGACTATTGCAAGACTGTAGCATTGCACAGAGTGTCTTTTTCTCAATGCAGTCCTCACTGTGTGAATTCAGTTTTAGGGGCAAGTATCAGATGGCACAGGTTAGAGACAAAACAGAAAGTGAGTTTTGTCTATCATTTTCCTCTAAGATGCAATGCAGTTACCCAAAGAAGGAGTCCCAGAATCTTCCAACAGTAACAAGATTTAGTGGGTCACAGATGTTAAGTACTCTGGAAATACAATACAATGCTCTGGAAATCTGCCAGGATCATGATCCATTGTCCTATCTCTATCTTGTGATTTGCAGCCAGATGACAAATTTTGTTGCCTATATTGGCAGCTGAACAGATATTTTGATTAGCTGAAGACTAGCCAATATGTAGACGAGCGCAGAATGGTCTTGAAGAAAATATGCCACAACTGTGGGTAAAATATAAACTCAGCCCAAGAAAACAGGCAGGCATGAAAAAGAAATTCAAGATTCCCTATGTCAGTCATCCTGGTAGAATTGTCTGGAAGTTGACTCGTGGCAACTAGACTTCTTTTCTTCTTGGTTTGAAATATTTTGCTGCTTATCCAAGTAGCTACTACTGGGAGCAATGACACTTTTCAAATCAAAAAGAAAAGAAGTCCTGATGCCATGACTCAGCTTCCAGTCAAGAGTGCCCTTTCTTGACTCTCTTTGGTATAAAAATGAATAGAGGGAGAACATGATCTGGTTTCCAGAATTCTGTTCTTATAACCTGTATCAACAAAATAGACTTCTAGCATTTCTTAGCCATCTATTCCCTGACATGGTCCACCTTACATGTGCAGTAGCAAATCTGGCCCATCTCAGCATGTTAGGTACAAGTGCCTCTCTTGTGCTGTCACAGATTTGAGAATTCAGCAACGATAAGGACAGTAACCTATAGGATGGGGGACTGACACCATGAATGGTACTCTTATAGAACTATGCCAGCTTACAAAGGAAGGGTTGAATCTTTGGCACTACAAGTAGTCTTCAATTTAACAACCATTTATTTAGTGACCAGTCAAAGTTACAATGAAAAAGTGACTGATGATTGTTCCTCACACTTATGATCTTCACAGCAACCCCCCACAGTCACATGATCACAATTCAGGTTCTTGGCATGTATTTACAGTGGTTGTAATGTCCTGGAATCATGTGATTGTTATTTCTGATCTCCCCAACAAGCAAAGTGAATGGGGGGAACCAGATTTGCTTAACAAACACGATTTACTTAACAACTTGCAGAGATTTGCTTAACAACTATGGCAAAAAGGTGGTAAAATTGGGCACAACTTGCTTATCAATGCCTTGCTTGGCAACAGAAATTCTGTCTCCAATTGTGGACATAAGTCAAGGATTATCTGTATAGAAATCAGCAGATAAAGCAGCATAATGCATGGCCAAGAGATGAGACAAGCACAGTGTTGTGGAGAAAAGTTAAAACTGGGGTTTGCAGGTGTCCGGCTGTTGTTGTAAGCAGCTGCACGGAGTGGACAAACTCTGAGTCATGCCTGTGAAAGTCCAGACCTAGATCCAGAGATGCAGCCCATCATGTCAACATGGTCAACAGCCGCCTCCCGTGAAGGGGCATGCGGGGGGGAGGGACGACATCAAGTTTTCTTGCAAAAAGTTTCCTGTGGCAATTTGTCCCATGTTGAGATGGCCACACTGAGGAGGCTGAACCAAGATGACCTTGACAAGATGGTGGCACCAAGATAGTGCACCGACATGTCATAACCCTACCAAGGATCTCTCATTTCAACCCTGAGCTTCTTCTTTATTGGTAAGCTATTCAGAGTAACAAATCTGTGAAATGTGCAACTATATATCAGTCAATCAATCAATCAATCAATCAATCAATCTGTTTGCATCTTTGACAATGATCAGGTTCTAAACTTGAGTTGCTCATTATCCTAAAGGGGCAATCAGAAAGTAATCTATACATGCTGAAAGAGACTCTCTCCTTTACTAATTATTTCCATACAAGCCCCAAGGTGCAGTAATCTGATTGAAGCCATTCCTCTGGATGACTGACATCCTTCCCTCCCATCCAGTATAGTGGAATGTGAGTTTCTTTTCTTCAGCTCAGACAGGCTGTTTTATTCCTCTCCTCCTCTGCCTTCCTTCTCCCAGCCTTGGTCTCATTGTCATGCAAATGCTTCAGGGGCCTTGGAAGTCAGAGGCATCTCTTTTCAGATGTGGGTGATTGAAAAGCCAGCTCAGGCCTTGTCAGATAAGGGCTATAGGATTTGTTTTTAGCTTCCGGCTCTTCCCCCGGACAATCAGTTTCACTCCCCGCTGCTTTGACAGAGAGGCTTAGAGGCATAAATCTTAATCAGCCATCAGCAAAGATGGAAACTGGCAGGGCTTCTGGCACATGCCAAAGAGCAGTGTCCTTTGCATCCCTTTGTGCTCCAGGCCCCTGGGCCAGTTGCACAAAACAGATTTTCAAGGCAAGGCAGAGAGAAAGAGAATGAGGCCGCCATTTACCTTGCTAAGAATGTTCCCCAACAGAGGCTTTTTGGGATGCTTATCATTTAGGGCCCTCACAACCTCCCAGTAGCACAGCCATTTTTCTAGGGCAATTCAGGGGGAAAAGTGATTGGAATTTAGTGGGGAGCAAATGCAAGCTTCTCAAATGAATGCCTGTACAGGTTTTTGAATGGCTCATTTGATTTGGCTGAAAAAAGGAATTAGTTGGTTGGTGCCTTGGAAGCCAAGGAGAAATGGGGTCATGCCAAGCCCTCTAATCATGTTCACAAGTTCATAAGAACTTGCCCTGGAAAAGAACAACTGCTATGCCCTTTACAATCAGTAGTCTGGATCCAGACAAAAACCGCCCCCTTATCTCCAAGTAAATACACTAAATTATGTTTCCTTTGGGATATAAGTGTACACAAGTTCTTACAACTAATAAGTAGTGAAATTTAGGTTTCACTGGAATAAATGAGACTGATTGAGTTTAATCATTACAACTTAGTCTGGGCACAAACCCAACAAGAAGCCAACAGGTAAAGGCAAGCTGCAAATATTATGACCTAATATTTCAACCTAACGTTTTTTTAAAAACCATAGGTTTGTGAATGAATAATAAGGAAGGAATTTAAGATCTACGATCCACTGAGCATGAGGAGAGAGGCATTGGTGAAGTAATATAAATGATCATCTAAAATGACATGGGAGTGAAAATGGGAGTGTCTGCTATAAAATGATTAAATCCAGAGATTAAAATTAACCAACCATGCCTCCGAGAGAAGATATATCTTTCAATATCATCAAGTTGTGGAAATGATCTTCTGCCCTAAATCACAATCTGCAATTCAACAAAATTGCTTTCAGGTTCCAAAGAAGTCCCTGTTGTCTATAAATCAGTAATTTCAAAAATGTGGCTCTGGAAAACCAGGCTGTGTTATAAATAATTGTGAGTAGTCAAAAATAGCTGGAGAGAAGATGGGTGGAGGGGACTTCCCATGGGAGAATCCTAGATTTAGATCATAATGAACACAACCGGTATAAAATGTGTCAAAATTGGGTTGTTAATTGATTTGATGAACAGGCAAAGGTGTGTAGATTTATGGGGGAAAGGCAGAATATTGTCATAAAGAGAACAGAAGGCAAATGTTTTTTCTAGCAGCTGTTGTGGATACTTCCTTTTCCATTTCTACTCTTTGCTGAGATCCTCAAATAGCAAATAGGTTTTGTCTACTTAATGTAAAACAGATGCTTAAATCATAAGATTTGGTCATATCCAATGCCAAGCACCAATATTCCCCTGCATTTTCTTCAGTTCTCATTTATTTCAATAAATTTGCTGTTTAAGAATGAAATTATGACAGAATTCCCTTGGATGGAAAATGTTCTTGTCTTTATTTAGCTATGAAATTGTCCAGGTTATATTTTATGTTTGGTTGGTTCGTTGTGTTTTCTATTTCTAAACTGCTCACCTTCCTCAGATGTACATGTATGTCCCATCTTTCATTAGGCTACATTGATCCCTACAGCCATCGTAGCATCCCAGACTTTGATTAAATTCCAAAAGAAAGCGCTTTCATAAAGTAAATGAAAAAAAATACCATTTTTTTTTAAAAAGTGCTCAAGGAGCAAGGTAGAAAAAGAGAAGTCTCTCTCATGAGAAATAAAATACGTGAGAAATTGCTAGGCAGATTCTAAATCATAGGTGCTAAAAATAACCCATTTACAATTCCTTACAAGATAGGAATGTTAAAAATTTTCGTGCTAGTTTCCTCTCACCCTCCTCAAAAAGGGGACCACTTCCACACATTCTTTCTCTCTTGCTTTATATCTATCTAAGGCAGTGATAGCTGAACTGTTATTGTGACATGAGTCCATAGCCCTCAACTTACAACCATTTGTTTAGTGACCATTCAAAGTTAATATGGCACTGAAAAAAATGACTTTAACCAGACCTCGCATTTATGACCATCACAGCATCCCCATGGGGATGATCAAATTTTGGGTGCTTGGCAACCAGCACATATTTATAATGTTTGCAATGTCCTGGGGCCAAGTGATCGCCATTTGTGACCTTCCCAGCCAGCTTCTGACAAGCAAAGTCAAGTGGAAAAGCTGGATTCACTTAACAACTGCATAACAGGTCCAGTGATTCGCTTAGCAACCATGGCATAGAAAGGTTGTAAAATTGGGTATGACTCACTTAACAAGTGCCTTGTTTAGCAATAGAAATTCTGGTCCCAATTGAGGTTGTAAGTCAGACTGTCTTTAGTGGTTAGGGATGCCTAAATTGAATTGAACACTCAGTCACCAAAAGTCATTTGGTGGTTTTCATCTGTGGGTTTTGTTTTTTTTTCTTCTTGCTTTCTCTGCTTCAAAAGAACATTTGAAGGGGGATAAAACTGGAAGAGGCAATTCTACATATGACATCTAAGAAAAGCAAGATATAAACCCAGTTAATAAAGTGAATAAATAAACGAACAGTATTCATTTATTAAATTAATTTTCAAGGGCCCCATGCATCATTCCAGATTCCAAATATCTTTCAGCATGCCAGTGAAATCCTGTGTGTATATTTATATGTGAAACTTTTGGTGCTCTCTGAACTTGGGTGTTTGCCTGCAGACATTTCATCACCCAACTAGGTAATATCATCAGTACAAGTCATTTATATCTGTTTGTTAGATTCATCTCCTAGCTTCTATTCAGGAGCCCAAGATGATGAGCACAGTGCTCCTCCCTCATAACAACCTTGTGAGGTCCCCCACAGAGCTTTTGTAGCAGAGGTTGGACTGAACCTGGTTGCCCCATTCCTAGTCCAGTGTGGGATAATGATAATCCAAACACTGCTTCTTTCTTTAAATCAAGGGTGTCAAACTTGATTTCATTGAGGGCCGCATCAGGGTTGTGTTTGACCTCGGGGGGGGCGGGATGGGTGTAGCCAGAGTGGGTGTGGCCAGCTTGACGTCAGTCATGCTGAGGGCGCCTATGGTGGCCTGAGTGCTCTGCCAGTGAAAACAGGCTCCCAAGCTCCGTTTTCAGCTGTGACG
>JANHZT010001151.1:226517-243031 GCA_032468215.1 Stegonotus admiraltiensis
GACAGACAGGAATATTCTAAACTGGGTGAAAGAAAAAAAGACAAATATAGTTGAGAAAGAAAGTACTATTAAAGATTCAGTGGAGCTGGCAATTTTTTTTTTTATCTTAGACTAGAAAAAAAAATCTATGAAAGCCAGAACAGAATTAAGAGAAATCTATTGTTATAGATTTCAAAGTTGTCAAAAGCCTCTAAATTTGGAATGCTAGAGTTCCAGTGATCAAAATAAATTGGCAACAGTTTTTTACTATCTAGTTTTAATATTTTGCACATTAATCCTGTGCTTATTGCTTTGGAATTCATTAGATCCAGTAAAAGCAAATTCCTATTGAGACTTAATTAACTTTTCAAAGTCTGTAGGCTTTATTTGCTTGTATCTATTTATTTATTCATTTGAAATGTATTTATTTATTTGCAAATAACTTTAGCAATAAGGCATTTTCTAAACCTATCTCAGAAAACAGTGATTTGTATTATGCCCGGGCCATCCCTAATACTCTATCTTACACTTTTGCCACAAACTTTCCACTTTCCTTATTCCAGTTCAAGCAATCAGCTAAATCTCCTCCAGCTAAGTCTGACTTTGTTTGACCTCCATACTAAAATTTAGCTCTCAGTAAAGCAGTCCAATTCTCCTGGGTTCTACTTACGTTTCTTATAAATTTTATCCAGAAAGACTTTTTTAAAACTGAAGTTCAATCGATCCTGTGATCCTCCATCTTCATAGTAAAATTGTACAGTCCACTGCAATTTATGTTTCTTCACAGGACTATGGTCAAGTCAGGTTAGTTATTATTGTCATTGTTCTCTTGATTGGTTTTTAAGCAAAATCTGTTAGAGAACAATATTTGAAATAGAGCACCATGAGTAAATGTTGAGATAATAGTAACAGAATAAACTTGACAAAGAATAATTTCTTACAGGTAAAAATAGTGGATGTCAGCAAGAAGTCTTCAAGGACAAGTAAGCAGAGCGAAAGCAAGCAAATATGCAGAAAACTAAACCTCCAGCATCTCAGAGGCAGAGAAGGAAAGCAAGCTAATAGAGAAAATGAAGTAACAAGCAAGAGGAGGGAGAGGTACTAAAAAAGAAAGACGAAGCAAGCAAGAGAGGGTAAGAAATAGGTAGAAGAAAGATTGAGAGAATGTGCAAAACAGATGTCAGGGGAAACACTTACCAAATAATCTTCCATGCTCTCCTTTGCTTGCATTCAGAAGCAACTGAACAACCAATCAATCTTAATATACACGTTTGTTAAAATGCCACATTCGATAGAAAATACACCAACCCCAGCAGCAAGACACGATTCAGAAGAACAGCAATGTCGGACACCGCACAATAGGGTAGGAAGTGTAGTAGGATATCAGGCAACCCAGACTTTCCACTTCATGTTAATCCTTCTTCTGACTTAGCATTCATGCCCCCTCTTGTCTATTGCCATACTTTTGATTATGTCATCTGAAAAAGTATACTGTTTATGTGCTTGGTTTTACTACCTGGGAAACATTCTCCTCCAAGGGTATGGTTCTCCAGATATTTAGAGGCAACTTAGCTTGGCTCAGAAACCAATTTTTGTTAGTTTTTGTAAATGAGGCAGTCCTTTGAATTGTAATCATTTTTGATTGTCTAAAATGGAAGGATAAGGTTATGTGCTACCAATACCCTAAAATGGTCTCTGCCCATGTATGCATATATAAGAATTAAGCTTCTGCAGCCACATGTGACTATCATTAGAAAGAAAACATGGAAAAGATTGAAACATTTATTAACTGCTGTCTCAGTACCAAATCCAACATCACAATGAGTACCTAGGGATCTGTTAGAAGCCACAAAGATGTCACAATATTATCACAGAAATGATATAATTTGCCTTGGTTGTGTCATGACATCATAATGGGAATAAAATACAGTAAGTAATTGACATCCTTTATACATGAAATCCCCTGTGGATGCCCACATTACAGATTTCTTCAGGTTTTCTGACCTACCTGTCTTGAATTCGTAAGACTGTTCTACTGTTTTAAAAGGAAAACCCTAAATGGAAAGTCAATATGCTGCAAAGTAAAAGGCCGGACATCATATTTTTAATTTGCAAGAATGTCTTTGAGGTTCACATAAAACAGTAGAAGCATTTTTAGAAACTAGACAATGGGATGAAGGTGCAATTCATCACTTTGTTTGGAGGCATGCAGATCTAACCAGAAAAAAAAAATCAAAGGCAAACTATGCAACGTAATGGTATGTGAGAGTAACCTTGAGGATCGAGGGGAAAATATGCTGCCTAGGAAACGATCAGATATAAGGAGGAGGAGCCCGTAGCTGAATAATGGGAAGAGAAGAAGAACTTGGAAAGGATCCACCCTAACTTATCGGGAAGTAAAAAGAGATGGTATGAGAATTGTACTTTCCGGCTTGCAAGATTTTGTTAATTTATCTTACTATGAAGTAGAATTAGCTCATCTGGTCATGATTCCTGCCTGGTCTACTTGGGAGACTGAGATCAATCTGTGATTCCAGGACACGGGCTGAGACTTTATGATTTGACATTGCTGCTATCATTTGTTGAGGATCTGTGAGTGAATGAAGAAAATTTGTTTCAGATTCTGCAGTGGGAGGGAGATGGTTCTTAGGAAGCTTCTCCTTGCCCAAATGAAGTATCATGTGTACCTCTAGTTTTTTTGTTCAGTTTCTTTGAAGAAGGGAGAGGACATAAGTGAGTGAGAAGCTCGTAAAGCAAGAGCCTTCAGAGGATGGATGGGTGTCATCCATTCCAAGAGCCAAAGTCGTATAAGGAAAGTGGGTGAGTGGAAAACTTTTACTGATACAACATCCATCTGCATATAATAGAAAGGCTACACCAAATTTGTTATCATGATTTAATAACTCTGCTTTCAGGAAATAGTCCTTGAATTTATAAAATATATCCACCATCCTTGGAAATTATTTTCTTGCACTAGCTGAGCCAAGCAATCTGGCAGAAGCAACTTTCCATTTCTAAGCAGAAGAAGCTGCACATTGGGGCAATTTTGCTTAAGAACATGAAATCATTTTCCCCAGATAATATGGGGCACAAAGGGAAGAACCGACTACAGAAAGGAGATGGTGCTTGCTTCTTTACCTCCATGCTGATGCTTAATTGGAACTGTATCTGAGGTTATCTTCAGCCTGTCATGTTGATTTGGGGTTTGCAAAAGCCACTCCTTCCTCACTTATTTTGTGATTATTCTGCACCATAAGAACAAGGCACACTGCACATGCTCAAGGGCATCCAAATAGAAATCCCAAAATTTAGCCATGGGGGATTCTGACTTTAGCAGTTTAGAATGAAGGACTATGATCTTGTGCTTCTCAAATTTATTGCACAGTATGTTCTGCTTAATTCAGTGACTTGCACAGGCCCTAAGCAACATCTGTCAAGCTCAGGGAATTTTCCCATTGAAAGCCTTTACGTCCCTCAAGACATTATTCACTTTCACTTTCTTGCCTATCGACTTGAGAAGCTGCCACCATGACGGACCATAAAGGATATTTCTTACCTTTCCTTCCAAAATGCCAACACACCACT
The DNA here is from genome assembly GCA_032468215.1 of Stegonotus admiraltiensis. NCBI lineage: Eukaryota > Metazoa > Chordata > Lepidosauria > Squamata > Colubridae > Stegonotus > Stegonotus admiraltiensis. Next base: position 230,082 of record JANHZT010001151.1, read on the forward strand.
TCTGTGTCCTCAATGTCTTTTTTTACCCCTTTATTACTTTAAGCCTTCTGAACAGTGCCCAGGAATCTTTGCTCTTGCTTTGAACGAAAAGACAGATTTATTTCAAGCCTAAAAAAGTAACAAGAAGTTTCCCTTCCTGGCTTGCTGTGTGTTTAATAATTGCTGATCCATATGACTGCGAATGAAGTTTTTAAAGAGTGCTCCGTGCTGGAAGTTAATAACAGGCTGATTAAAAATTAATTGTTCTCTCTTGGAGAACACAACAAATAAATGAACAAACATGAACCAATGGGTTTCAAAGATGCAGAAAAGAACGGAATTGATTTATGCAATTCGGCATACACCACTACATATTAATTGAGGCTGCCTGAATTCATTTTTGTTTATTATTTATCAACTGGATTAAGCTCCAGAGGTGGCTGTAGCATGAGATACAGTGAATTTGGGTGTCATTTATGGGAGCAAAGTAGGAGAAAAACCAGGATGGGACCTATTGCCATTAAATGAAAGGGGATGATCATGCTAGAACAGACCTTGGTGTTTTACTACCATCGAGCCACATTCATCCCTTTGGCTGACCCACATGAGGTTAATCAGACATTAGAAATAAAATGTAATTAAATGTATGCCACGCATGCAATACAACTGCATTGCTTTTATTTTGAAGGCAACTGCATTTTTTTTATCAATTTACATAAATTTTGCATGCATGCATGCCACTGCACCTTCACATTAATGTGTTGGTCCTTTTGGTTCAAGCCTCCAAACAGTCCCAGTTTCTCATGTGGCCCCTTGGAAAAATTAATTGCCCATGGTGCTAAAGCATCCTTATGTTAAACAATCCGCTCTTCTTTATTGTCAGTAATAGAATATGCTTCTTCCCAGGCGAATTACTTCTCTGAAACTCTGAATGCAAGGACCATTTGAATGAGGTCAAAGAGGACAGCATTTGACATTCATAACCAACCTGTGTGGAACAGAATTATTCAACTGATTCTGCTCTGGAGTTCAGAGACAATTTGACAATGGACTCTTTTATGATGATAATTTGGATTAAATAGACCTACCAAGATTCCTAGCTTTATGTGGGAATGTGTATTGATTCAAAATTAGATAACACGGTCCATGTTGGAGCAGTGCCCCTTTATCTGTAATAGGGTTCTGTCTTGAGGAGTATAATCCCATGCTCTGGATCAGGCCCTCTTGAATTGCCAGAGTCTCTGTTCAATGGGCTGAAGATTAAATGGGCTCCTTGGAGAGTAGTCATTGGGACCACAAACTTGCCCCCATTGCCTGCTAGGTATAAAGCCCTCCTAGAGTGCACCTTACTACATAACAAGCAAATAAAGGGCTGAAATGTTCCATATGCGTACTGGAATTTAAAGAAGAGGAGATGGTGAGAATAATACCTTATCAGCATCTCTTTCATGCAGACTGTATTCCCCCCACCCCCCAGTGTAAATGAATGTACAAATGACTTCAGAATAGGAGAACCATTAAAGGTTACTCAATACAGGAGAAGCGGAAAGCATGAAGTAGAAATTCAAAACTTTGATTTTGATTCCACTTCATATAAGAATGGATAGAGAGAAGCTCTGATAAGCTTTTAAAATTCTGTTATCATACCCTAAAACAGTGCAATATCATTTCACGAACCCTTGTGGTGTCTGTTTCCTAACCTGTCCTATCTCAAAGAGTTGACATCCAGCTTGGAAAGACAAATTCACATCCATTGTGCTGCCATTAGCTCTGAAATGATGATGATCAGTATGAAAAATACAAGGCAGATCAGGGTACGTTACGGGCCACACCAGTTAGGGATGTACTGTACTTTTTGGGACCATGAAAAATGGCCCCTTCTTTTCCTCCTGAAGTATGGTTGGTCTCACCCTAAAAACATGGTTTTGTCAGCAGACCTGAGGATCAGGAATGGAGCTGATCAAGGAGTTGATTTGATTGTGTTGTTGCTGTCATGGGGATGAGGAGGGGGGATTATGGTTTTTTTATATGGTGGATTTTAAATGTTGAAAGCCATCCAGAATCATCTACATGTGAGTTGGGCAGCTATATTAATTGCTTTAATAAATAAATCAGAATCAGCAGCAGGCACAATAACTAAAGTATCTACATGATATGATGGACATGTGATGGACAGAGATCTGACAATACGTGGCAGCAGAGTGCTGTCCTTGTCTTATTGTGAAACCAACACTGACATTTGAAATAGTGAGGGACAAAAGGATCCCTGAGGTTAAGAAAAGCACCATATTTATGTGTCCATCTCTGTTACTATTTTTTACAGGTAGTCCTGTAAAAATTGAGCAAGTGAGCCCCAAGTTTCTGTTACTAAGCGAGACAGTTGATAAGTGACTTTTGCCCCCTTCTACAATCTTTCTTGCCATAGCTGCTAAGTGAATCACTGCAAATGTTGTTAAATGAATCTGGCTTCCCCACTGATATTGTTTCTAGAAGGTCGCAAAGGGGGATCACATGACCCCAGGACACTGCCAAGCACCTGAATTTTGATGACATGACCATGGGGATGCTGCAAAGGTTGTAAAATGGGAAATGGCTTTTTTCAGTGCTGTTGTAATTTTGAATGGTAGCTAAACGAAGAGCTGTAAGTCGAGGACTACCTGTACTTGTCCATCACTTGTTTCAAAAATAATAATCAGAGCTGAAGAAGCTTCTTGGATGAGAAGTGAAACGTCTACAAAGAAAGTCCAGTTGCCTCTTGAAAAAGCACCTTTGGGAAAAATAATGAGAACATTTGCTTTTCTAAAGCAGTCCCCCAAACTTCCAGGTCATACTATTTTTGAAAAATAAATGTTGCCTATTGGGTTTTTTTAAAAATAAAATAAAAACCAAGGCCATGCATTTGGGAACCCTCCTGCTTATTCTACAGAATGTGATCCAAAGTCTTGATGGCACTGCCATGACTTTGGGCAACATTCAATGATTCAAATCCCTAGTATAGCTCTAGGGATCCCTAGTATAGGTCTCCTGCATGAGCAGGGGGTTGGATTAGATGACCTCCAAGGTCCCTTCCAACTCTGTTACTGTTACTACTGCTATATTTTTTGTTTTGTTTTTTATATGTATGTTTCATATATTCCATACAGAAGATTTTTATCCCCTAGCTTGAAGTGTTGCATTGTCCATTAGGACTGACATAAGCCTCCCTTATGAAATTCACACCTGTGTATATTCTGATATGGAAGGTGAATTTATAAGGGGTACTTCAATAGAGACCAGACATCATAATGCCAATTATCAGAAAATTTAATTGTTCTAGTGATCAAGATGTTACTACTTTTCTTTTATGCGACCATTAAGTAAATAATTGGTCTTGGACAATAAACAAATAAATGAACTTATATTTATTGATATTTTTACCTTCCCATAGGCATCCCCTGCAATTTGTTGTCAGTTGCAATAAATTATTTTTAAATTATGTGTTAGTAACTAGCGATAATAAAACTAATATATAAAAATAACACTCATAAAAGCAACAATAAACAACAGCATAATGGACAAGATAAAGTTAGCAGTAGGAAAAGTAATTGCAATAAATTCAGTATAAAACTGACAATAAACTAGCAATTAAAGAACCTGAAATATAAAAAAACCAAAATTAATTTTTTAAATGCTGAGAAAATAAAAGGTTTTCTTGGTGCTGAAAAAGTCATAGAACCTCTCTGGGGAGGGCATTATAAATATGTAGTACCTTTACTGTCAAAAAAAGCTCTTCTTTTCTCTGTGAGCTCTCTGCCTGTAGAATTCCCTACAGTCAGGATTTCAGATGAAGAGATTACAATGAATAAATACAAGGTGGGGGAATACTCTTTTGGGCTAACTTAATTTTAGTTCACGTACAGCTTTTTTCTTGGACCCTACCCAATTGCTATTCCCATCCTGGTTTTATTTGCTTTATCCATTTTTATTCACTTTACTCGATTTATTCAATGTATTCGGCGGTGGAGCTATTTGCACTGCAAGACTCCCCCCTCTTGGAAGCTTGGCCCTCCACATTATCGAAGGCCTACCTTGATGATGGGTTTTGGAACCCTGAGAGGTGGCATGCGGCAAAGAGGTGGTTGAGGGGTTTTGTATATAAATTTTTAGCTCAATTTTTAAGGGGTTCCAGGGCGGGAAGGGTTGTTTGAAGATTGAATCTAGGGTTGTGGGTTTGGGGGACAACCCACTGAGGGCAGGGCCTGGCCCGGCTGGGGGTCACGGCATGGGGGGTGCAGGGCTTGGGGTCAAGGGGGGGCAGAGTTTATGTCAATGAGGGCCATTCCATCAGTACTGTGGGTGGGAGGGGCAGATATGGCGGGAGCAGGGGGCCATATCTTGTTATGGGAGTGCACGCTTGCTGTCTTCGAGCGTGCTCCAGCCCCCAATGCTCTGCTTGTTCCCTGGGTTGCACAGCTCCTCAGGGCCCTGGCCTTCGGTTGATGCTATGCAACTCCAGGTCCATGGTAAATAAAGCCCCCCTCATTTGTGATCTTGTTCAGGAGGGGAGAGCGGACCTGGCGGGTATTACGGAGACCTGGTTGGGCCAGGAGGGGGGTCCCCCTCATTGAAATGTGTTCACCTGACTCCCATGCATTCCATCAGCCAAGGCCACAGGGTAGGGGCGGGGGGGTGGCGGTTGTTATAAAAGAGGGTCTTGGTCCGAGGGAGGCCACTGTTCCTCAGATTGCCAGATGTGAGTCCCTCCTTGTGAAGTGGGGTCATGGAGTGCAGATGGGCCTGCTGGTTATGTACCTGGCTCCCTGCTATGTGGCAGCAGCCCTGCCTGAACTGCTCAACGTGATAGCCAGGGTGGCGGTTGATACCCCCAGACTTATGGTTATGGGGGATTTCAACCTGCCATCCGTCGGTGAAACGTCTGAGGCAGCTTGGGAGTTCATGGCTTCCATGATGGCTATGGACCTGGCCCAGTTAGTTCATGGCCCTACTCACACGGGGGGACACACTCTGGACTTGGTTTTTGTCTCTGGTCAGTGGCTGAATGGTCTTGATATAGGGGATATAGTGATTGAGCCCTTGTCATGGTCAGATCATTCTCTCCTTCACTTTGACCTCTGAACCACTACACCCTGCCGCAGGGAGGCAGAGCCTGATGGATCCTGATAGGTTCCGGATGGAGTTTGGGTCATTCCCTGAGGTTCTGGCTCACGACGCGACTGAAGACCTGGTGGCCGCCTGGAATAGGGCGGCCACTGGAGCTTTGGACCACATCGTGCCTTTGCGGCCTCTGACCCAGCGCTGATCCCACTTGGCTCCCTGGTTTTCCGAGGAGCTGAGGGAGATGAAGCACCAGAAAAGACACCTGGAGAGCGGATGGGCAGCCAGCCTTTCCGATCGAACACTGGTGAGGTCTCATATTAAGACCTACCCAGTGGTGATAAAAGTGGCAAAATTTAATTATTTTTCCGTTCTTATTGCATCTGCAGATAACTGCCGGGCTGCCCTGTTGGTGCTGGCTTCCTGGGAGGTTACATGAGGCTGGCTCCAGAGGATTATTAACGCTTCTTTGAGTGAGGGTTTCTTTCCTGCCACCTTGAAAGTGGCAGTGGAGAGGCCCCTCCTCAAGAAGTCCTCCCTGGACCTGGCAGTTTTAGCAAATTATCATCCAGTCTCCAACCTTCGCTTTGTGGCGAAGGTTGTTGAGAGTGTGGTGGCGCGACAGCTTCCTCAGTACCTGGATGAAACGGTCTATCTGGACCCATTCCAGTCGGGCTTCAGGCCTGGGTGCAGCATGGAAATGGCATTGGTCATGTTGGTTGATGATCTCTGGAGGGCTCGGGACAGGGGTTGTTCCTCTTGTCCTGGTCCTATTAGATCTCTCAGTGGCTTTTGATACCATTGACCATGGTATCATGCTGAGCCAGTTGGAGGGGTTAGGGGTAGGGGGCACCATGTTGCGGTGGTTCTCCTTTCTCTCTGACTGGTCGCAGTTTGTGTTGGCAGGGGGGCAGAGGTCGACCTTGAGGCACCTTGTGTGTGGGGTGCTGCAAGGGTCGGTCCTCTCGCCCCTTCTGTTCAACATTTATGTGAAGCCGCTGGGTGAGATCATCCATGGTTTTGGGGTGAAGTTCCATCAGTACACTGATGATACTCAGCTGGACATCTCCACCCCAAACCACCCCAATGATGCCCTTGACGTGATGTCCCAGTGCCTGGAGGCCGTGCAGATCTGGATGGGGAGAAACAGGCTCAAGCTCAACCTGTCCAAGACTGAGTGGCTGTGGCTTCCGGCGTCCCGATATAGTCAGTTGGCACCATCACTGACTATCGGGGGCAAGTCATTGGCCCCCACGGAGAGGGCTCGCAACTTGGGCATCCTCCTGGATACACGGCTGTCTTTAGAAGAACATGTGATGGCTGTGGCCAGGGGGGCTTTTTATCAGGTCCGCCTGATTCTCCACTTGCGTCCCTTTCTGGATCGGGACTCCTTGCGCATGGTCACTTACGCCCTCGTCACTTCCCGCCTGGACTACTGTAATGTTCTCTACATGGGGCTCCCCTTGAAGAGCACCCGGAGGCTCCAACTTGTCCAGAATGTGGCCATGTGGGTGATTGTGGGAATGATGTGGTTCTCCCATGTAACACCTCTCCTGCGCAAACTGCACTGGCTCCCGGTGGTCTTCCAGGTGCACTTCAAGGTATTGGTTACCATCTTCAAAGTGCTCCATGGCTTAGGACCTGGGTATCTATGAGACCGCCTTCTGCCACCGGTAGCCTCCCACCGGCCAGTACACTCCCACAGAGAGGGGCTCCTCAGGGTGCCGTCAGTCAGACTGGAAGCCCCCAGGGGGAGAGCCTTCTCTGTGGGGGCACCTGCCCTTTGGAACGAGCTGCCCTCAGAGATACGAAGGATCCCGGATCTACGCACTTTCCGCTGTGCCCTCAAAACTTTTCTATTCCAGCAATCTGGGCTGGCGTAGCTCTTTTAATTGTTTTTAATTCGTTTTTTTAAAAAGGGGGGTTTCTTAATCAATATGGGCCAAATTTGTTTAATATACTTTTAAATTGTTTTAAATTTTAAATTTTATGTTTTTCTCTTTGGCTGTACACTGCCCTGAGTCCTTCGGGAGAAGGGGGGTATATAAATTTAAATAAATAAATAATAAATAAATAAATAATTTCCATACGTTTCCATTTCCATTTCCATATGTTCGAAATGTGAAGAACATGAAGGGATATTTTATCATGCTTGGTGAAAAATCTGGTAAAAATGGTAAAAAATCTTTAAAATGGATTCAAATACTAATGTTGAAGATTTTAAAGATTAATATTCAATTGAAACCAGACCTTTTAGGATTGATAAATAAACAGTTAGAGAGGAGCCACATAAGATTTTTTTAGGATGTGATTAGAGCAACAAGATTATTATGTGCACAAAGATGGAAAGATGCAGCATTTTCTACAATGGAGGAATAATTGGCGAAATTGATTTCAGCAATAGTTGCTGAAATCCTAGATGGACACATTGACTTCAGTGATGGGTTCGCCCTGGTTCAGGCAAACCAGTAGCAGCAACGGCAGGCTCCGCCCACCTGCCCAGACGTCATCATGGATGCTCTGAGCATGTACAGAAGGTTTTGCGCATGCGCATAAGTGCTACGTGTGCGTGAACACACACATGCACTCACAGTTCTGAACCGGTAGAGAAGGTCAGTGAAAACCACTACTGATTGACTTCCTTGATTAGAGAAAGGTTATTGTTGACATTCATCAAGGACTGGAAATATCTGATGGACTTTTTGTGTGGGAAAAAATGATTTTATTATCTATGGTTTTGATGACTAGAAAGAATAGGTTATAGAAAGAAGGGAATTAAGATAAAATTGGAGAGACTAGGCTTGATTAGAATTTTATGTATAACTGCCAAGAAGTATATTTATTCCATTTCTTTATTTGTAGCCTCCTTTAGTATTTTTACTAATAACTCTGTGTTCTGGGTTTTATTTTCTTTTAATTTTCTCTACATTCTTTTCTCTCTCTTTTCTTTTTTCTTTTCCACACTTACTTCACTATATATTTTTCTTTGAACGCATTTCTTATGTGCATAAAATCTCAAAAGGAAACAAAATATTTCTGAAATATTGTGAAAAGTAGCCTCATTGCAACAGACCCAGTAAGGCATAACCAGCGTGTGAATACCTGTTAATCGTGCCCGGGTAAAGCATTATTATTAGCCTATCATTCTGAGTGGTAAAAGTCACTTCAGCCTTCAGTGGCAACTTTGGAATCACAAATATTCCTAAACCTTGTTTATTCTTTAGGAACAGCATAGTCGCTTCTTGAACATAATGAAGACTACTTCTACCCTCAGAGAGAGAGTATTTCAGCTTTATCTGGGTGGAGAATTAATTGGTTAGCTTTATCCGGAGGCATGAAAACACTCAATCAGCAAGCAACTTTGATATAGATAGCAGATTGCAAATGTGTGCATAATAAGTGCACTTAATTTTAGATTATTAATTTTGCTTCCTCCTCCATTCCCTTCATTTGAGCTTCTCTAATACACCAGCAAACATAAAAGTATTTTCAAGGTAAGCTTTTGCTATGCATCTATTGTCATAAATTAGGTTAAGCTAATTCAGCGTCCAATATGATTCAGAGTTTGAGCAGATTGGGCAAATGTCATTTGTATAATATGCTAATATTAACATATTAATATTGTATAATATGCTAATATAACAACATGCAAATATCATCTTGGCATGCTAAGTAAGTCATATACTATTTTACACAATGTTCGTATTATTAGACTAACAGATAAGACAAGTATAGAAAATCAGATCCACCTTGTTAGAAAAATGTGAGTTAGACAACATCACCACCAGATGGGTTCGTAACCGGCTGACTAACCACACTCAATGAGTAGTCCTCAATGGAACTGCATCTACATGGAGGAAGTATGCAGTGGGGTACCCCAAGGCTCTGTTTTAGGCCCAGAACTCGTCAACATCTTCATCAATTATTAAAATAAGGGATTAGGAAATGCTATCAACTTGGAGCAAGACTTAACTAGCCCCCGGATTCATCCTGGAAAACATAATATTTATTTGTTTGTTTGTTTGTTTATCTTTTCAACACAAAGACAAAAACTAATATAAAATAATATAAAATAAGAAAAAGAAAAGAAAAAGAAAAAGAAAGAAATCAAAGAGAAAGTTAAAAGTCCAGGAAAGGAAAAGCACAGTAAAAAATTAGAAAAGAAAAAAGGTACAAAGAAATAGCTTCTAATCTTCTTTATAGTAGTTGTAAGTACAATTATAAATGTACCTCTTACTCTATCGTTACAACATAACTCTTCTTACTATAGTCTATCCTGTCTAATCATTAAAACCATATTTTTTTTCTTTCCATTTCACACAAAAAGTCTGTAAAGGAGTTTCAGTTAGTAATAAATACAGATAATTGTCTTTTTTCTGATCAAAGAAATCAACTTAGCCATATCAAGAAGTTCCATCATCTTCACCAGTCATTCCTTCATTGTTAATAGGTCCAAGTTTTCCATCTTTGTGCATGCAACAATTTTGCTGCAGTTATCATATATAAAAACTAAGCTCCATAACTTTTTTCCATCTGTCAGTCTCAAAAGAAAAACTTATAATTTCAGTTGTATACTAAACTTTAAAATCTTCTCAACCAAAGTATACGCCTTTGAATCCAGAATTTTCTAGCTTTCTGACATATGCACCAAACATGATCAAATGTTCCTTCTTCTTGTTTACAATTCCAACATAAATTTGAACTTTATACATTCTCGGCAATTTTTCTGGAGACATTCCAACACATTTTATAACAATTCTTTTAGGATTATAACATAGTGTTATATGTTATAAAGGTAAAGGTTCCCCTCGCACATATGTGCTAGTTGTTCTCAACTCTAGGGGGCAGTGCTCATCTCCGTTTCAAAGCCAAAGAGCCAGCACTGTCCAAAGATGTTTCCATAGTCATGTGGCCAGCGTGACTAAACGCCAAAGGCGCATGGAACACTGTTACCTTCACACCAAAGATGGTCCCTATTTTTCTACTTGCATTTTTTACATGCTTTCAAACTGCTAGGTTGGCAGAAGCTGGGACAAGTAACGGGAGCTTACCCCGTTACGTGGCACTAGGGATTCAAACCGCTGAACTGCCGACCTTTCGATCGACAAGCTTAATTTGTCATCTTAGCCACTGAGCCATCGCATCCCGTTATATGTTATACATATGTTTTAATCTTTTCAGTACATAGTTTTCCATTGTATATTATAACCAACATTTTAGCCCATTCTCTCACACATTGTTTCACTTCCTCTGTTGTTTTAAATTTCAGTAAAAGTTTATACTTTTTAGCAATTACATATTCATTACTAGTACACAATTCTGTTTTAAACTCAGTCTTCAAAACTATACATTCTTTTGTTGACTTTAAATCTTACTAATAATTGTAAACAACCTCTGCTATCAGTTCTCATAATTTTAATTTTATTTTTCATTCCTCTTGACAAAAATATCTTAGAATAAATTATCCATGTGTGTTTGCCTATTATTTTTCATTTACACACCACATGTTAAATAAAATAAATAAATAAATAAATTCTCATCTATAAAATGCATGTTATGCTAAGAGCCACAAAGGTGTTTTCAGGTACCATTTTTATCTATTCCATATTCTCAATATGGCATGTTTAACATAATGACTTTTAAAACTCATGTTAACCTTGACTTTACCATACCACATATATCCACAACACCCAATTGTCCGGTTAAATTCTTCTAATTCCAAAACTCTTTTATTTCTCACCAATACCAATAGAGATTTCATCCAAACCAACCAGGGGCAAAAAGAGTAAACCAATCTTACCTATGTTATAAAGTTATCTTCAAAACCCTTGCCTTCCAAAATTTTGAATAAGAAAGCCCAGTTCAAATTGTCAAAGGCCTTCTCTGCATCTAAGAAAAGTAATGAGGCTTGTTTTTCATTATGTGGCTCTAAATATTCCAAAATGTCCAACCCATTTCTAACATTGTTCTTTAATTGTCTTTTAGTTAAAATACAAATTGATCCTCATGAATACATTTTTGCAAATTTATGGCGAGTCTATCAGCTAGAATTGTTGCGAACAACCTGAAGTCATTTTTCAGTAAGGCTACCAGCCTATAGTTTCTTGTTAAAGTCTTGTCTCTTTTTAGATATTAAAGCTAGAAAGATATTGGCCTTGTTCCAACTCTCTGGGATCTTTCCTCTCTGTAGGATAGAGTTTATTCTGTTTCATAAAGGTTGTAAAAGTTCATTGTCAAAACATTTATAATAGGAACCTGATCTGGCTCAGGCACCTTTCCTAGTTTAATATTTTACAGTTTCAGAAACTTCCCTTATTGTTATAGGTCCATTCATAATCTGTCTCTGTTCTTCTGTAATCTTCAGTAATTTAGATATTCATCTATTTTTGGTTGCCTTCTTTATTGAAAATGGAGTAATTCTCAGCCTCACAGGAACCGACTGTCCGAAACCGGGAACCACAACACACACACAAGGAATCGACTAGAGCACCTGGATTTAATCTCGCAACGGTGTACAGCAAAGGCTGGCGCTGTGACTTCAGCTCAAAGACGGAGTCGCTTGAGTTGCTTCGCTGTTGCGTTTATATTGGTGATGGATGATGAGAGACAGCTGCAGCATATTTGTATTTGCCGCCCGCTTGCTCTCTTCCTATTCGATGAGCTAGACGTGCAGCCAGATGATGTCATCAGTCAGGACCACCAACGCCTGCATCTCCCTTAAACCGACCGTCACCCATTCACCATCATGAGTTACCTATACGCACACACCCCTTCACCGTGTTTGTATTCCCCCCCCTCATTTGTTGCTTGTGTCTTCTCGTGGGGTATCGTCTGATGCTGTGTTGAGGTAAGTTGCTGCTCGACAGTAATATTGAGAAAATGTTTTTTGTATAACCACATTGTCCATTAATACAGTATCTCCCCCCTTGTAATTTCAATATCATTTTCTTTAATTTTTCTTTTCCTAATTTACATGCTAGCTGCTATAAATTTACAAACTAATTTTTGTCTTATATAATTCATTTCTGTTTCCATTTATCTTACTGTTAATATCAGTCATTGTCATTGTAAAAGTTTAATTTATTGAGAAATTCTTCTATGGCAATTTCTTTAATTCTTTTTTTTTCTTTTTATTTCATCCAAAACAGCTTGTGTTCCCTCTTGACTTTTCATTTCAAGTTTACTACTATGTTGTATAAAATAACCTCCAATGAAAATTTTATTCGCACCTCAAACCATTCTTAAATGTGCCTTTACTTAAATTATTTTCATTTTAAAATTTCTTTTTACAACCCCTCCCGCTCCCCGCACGCTTCTTTCTGTAGCAACACTTCATTTGGATTCCATTTAAAAATAGATTTTCTTTTATAAACAAAATCAGGATTATGATTCAAAGAAGTCTTTGGTAATAGCTCTGTTTTAGAAACCTTACTAACCAAGTTCTTTGTAATCCAAATCATATCTATCCTTTTGAAAAGGATCTGTGTCTTTCAGAAACAGCAGGTACACTATCTTGAATTGCCATTTTCTGTCTCCATATATCAACCAGTCCTAAAGTGTAAAAAAAAAATCATATGAAACCTGGTAATTTCCCTTGAGTGATTTTAATATTTTTCTGAGATTTTGTTCAATTGTGGGGAGATCACCCCATTCCGAGCCCCCATGAGATAAATTTTCATTTTAAAAAAAAGCCTATTAATCTCATAAGTACTTTATAAGACTATGCTTTGTCTTCATTTGGGAAATAAATTCCCGTTATAAAAATCTTAGTCCCCTGCAAATTAAATTCTATCCCAACAAATCTACCATGCACAGTCAGTACAAGTTCTGATTTCAGTTGGGAATTTATACACAAAATAACTGAATCCCTCCCTCCC
>JANHZT010001154.1:21893-36791 GCA_032468215.1 Stegonotus admiraltiensis
TCTATTCTATTCTATTCTATTCTATTCTATTCTATTCTATTCTATTCTATTCTATTCTATTCTATTCTATTCTAAGTATACCAGATACATTTTGCCCCACCTTTCTTCAGCATAATTTTCCTGATTGTGCTTCAGATCTCTTCAAATTCCTCTCAAACTAACACTTCTGATGTGAATCTAACTTGTAGGTCCAATACTGCTTTTTACCAAAATAATACATCTTCAAGACCTACTTCTGTCTAGATGTTTGGGTGCCAGACATCGCAACTCCCATATCACAGTTCTCCTTCCTCTTTTTTTTTCATAGCAATAGCAATAGCTATTGCTACTTAGGCTTATCTGCCACTATATATATAGTGCTTTACAGCACTAAGTGCTTTACAATGTCAGCAAATTGCCCCTAACAATCTGGGTCCTCATTTTACCAACTTTGGAAAGATGGAAGACTGAGTCAACCTTGAGCCTGTCAGAATTGAACTCCAGACTGTGGGCAAACTTACTCTGCAATATTGCATTCTAACCTCTGTGCCATGAGGATTCTTTATCATCCTCCTGACTGCAAGCCAACCCTGCAGGAACACTCAGACCCAAAATATCTTAATTCTGTGAGCCATTATTAGGCTTACGACAGAATTGGCATTTTCTTTGTTACGAGCAAAGAACATATTTTATATATTACTTTTTTTAAATTTCAAATTACTTCTTGCTTGAAGTGTTTTGCCATTGTTAGTGCTGAACACTGACCTAGTTTGTCTTCCCCTCCTCTCCTCCCCCAGTTAATAATCACACTTTTGCTTTCTACCCTAGGACAAAAATGGGTGTCTTTGCACCTGGCTAGAATAATGTGTATAGATATATGCCAAAGACAACCCTACAACACTGGGCAAGTTTGAATTAATTTTCATTTGAACACAAACCACATCTGAATCATTCATTTTGCAGAAATCAGCACAACCCGAGGAAACTATTTTGCAGAAATATACAGTAGATCAAACTAGGGAGGCTGGGGCTGGCAGAAATGGCAAAGCAAAGCAAAGCTAGGATTAGAAGAAAAATAGAAGGGGGGAGTGAGGGTTTTTTTTCCTGATTTTGTGTACTGACGAACCTTTAGTATCTTTTTTTTCCCAGGTAATTCCACAGCTTTCAAAACAGCAACTCTATTGATTTTGAGCCATGAGTCATATGTGGCCCTGGAAATGGGAGGATGAAGCTTTTAAAATGCAATCACCAAAGCCAAATGGCTTTGTTTCACAACAACTTTGAGCTTCACTTTAAAACAAACATAGCTTGCTGCACAATGCAATGGCGATTGATGTTTTTCATCAAAACCTAATTATCATTCCATCCCGGCACAGAACTATAATGCCACACTGACTGAGCCAAGGCAAACACATTGCAAACGTCTGAAAAATTTAGATCTGTGTTTTTGGAATGTAACCTGTTATGAGTTCTCCAAGACGTGCTTGATCTTGCCCATGAAATAAGCAAACATAAATGGGAGCACTTCTTTTAATCAAGCATTTGCAGAAGTTAACTTTCACTAACTTTGGAAAAGGGGACGAAAGACTGGGGAAGTCTTTGAGAGAATGTTTAAAGAAGGGATTTTAAAACAAAAAAACAAAATCAGCTTAAGCAAACTGTGACCCATCCAGCCAAATACAACACACCAGCCACATACCATGGCCTCCTGAATACTTAGCCAACTTTCTTGTTTTTCTTCCTGTCAGTTAGAAGAAACAGGTTGCACCTGATAAACCAGAATACAGGGAATGCAAAAATTGTGCAATTCATTTTAAATAAAAAAAATATTGCCTCTTGAGGTTCTGATTTACAACTACTGGCAATCTGTTAGTTTTTGTTTTGGCTGGCACTAAGTATTGCCCTCTAATAGCCCTTAAGCATTATGTTACAGAAAAATGCCTCTCTCCTGCTAGGTAGAACAGTAGAAAGAAGTAGATAAGAGTTATTTTATTTGCTACTATTTTATTTTAATATATCAATATAACTCTATCCCAGACACGGTTTACAGGCACTGTTTACAGGCACTGAAGCAAAATAGCATATCTCAGATGCAATGCTGAGATGTAAAGAATCTCAGAATGGATGGAGGATCAAAAGATTGGATAGTGGATCAAATTACACCTAAGGGTGAAACATCTATGAAAGCAATATGCTGTTCTCAGCAATTACCATATTAAATCAATTTATATGCGTGGTGGAAACACCCTTTCCCCCATACCAGGTGGACTCAAACGCACACCTATTGCTGGTAATGATAATTCCATCAGATTGTTCTAGCTACAGGTAGATCTTGATCAACATCTGCCTTACAAAACCAGCTTCATAATCAACTGCAATTATGAAATATTTTATCTACCAGTAATTTTCAAACTTAGTTCTCAGTCTCTCTTTACTGTACCAAATGGGAGACCGCTTTCATTTTTTCTCAGGAACACTGAAAGAAAAATGCTCAATTTCTATGAAATTAATGGATCGTAGGCATTAGTTTCCTAAGATTTACTTCTAAATACATGTGTAAAATTGTACTCTAATTTAAGTTACTATGAAACTTAGTTCCACAGTCTGAGTTCAGATTAGTTTTTTTAAATTAAATTAGTCTTTTTAAATACTCATTGCTTTAGATATTGCAATGAATTTTTACAGTAAATTGATAATGATTGCTGTAGTAATGTAAATATTTGTGTCCAAATTAAAACAGATATTTTCAGAGAAGCTGAATTATAGATTTTCCCCCCTCTGGTGGGGGGCAGTGCCTTTAAATTAGTTTTGACTCCTGGAGACTGCCTGGACAAATTTCTGCAATTTTTCTGGAAATATTTCAGAATTAGTTTGCCATCGCCTACTTCCTAGGACTGTAAGAGTGTCTGTCTCAACATCATACAACTGGCTTTTTGTCTAAGGAAGGACTAGAACTCACAGACTCCTAGTTTCTAGCCTAGTGCTTAACCATCAAACCAAACTGGCCCTTTTAGTTGGCCTTTTACTTGAACATTCAGAATTATTTTCTACCAGATCAATTTACTTCTTTATTTAGCTTGGTATTAATTCTTCTGACTGTTAATGGTCTTCTGGGAATAAGAAGCATTCTATGTCGTTGATGGGCAGATTTCATGCTAATAATTTTCATTATTAGCCCAGTACATACACAAAAATGGGAAATCACAGCTATGATTCCTGTACAAGGCAGAATACAGTAAAGTATTTAGCTTGAACTCTTCATGTGTGAATCTGATTTCTTGACCCTGACAATATTCATTCAATTCCAATTTTCATGTCTTTATATGTGACCTACTCATGTTCTTTGTCTTCTATACCTTGGTTTTGCCACATCGATTATCCACACTTTCTTTTCAACCACATTTAGTATGTTATGACTTTATCAGTTTGGATTTGGAAATCATACAATATTTTAACCTGCTCATTTTCAACTACTTTTTCAACTCTATATTCCTAGCAATTTTTCATTACTGGAACATGATAATCTTTGCAGGAGTCCTAATGTATTATTTTGGCCACTATGTATTGCTGTTGCTTATAATCTGTTTAGAATTTCCACTGTTACTGCTGCCAAATATTCAAAGTGTCAGGAAAGAATATTGTCAACTTCACCAAACCTGGCAGAAGCCATATTCTTGTTTCTCAATTGTCATACAGTATGGGGGAGGGGGGGACGAGTAATGCATTGCCAGACACAACACCGATCCACCTCATGGGAACCAAGGTTATCTCCACAGGTGTTGGATGAAGAAGGAGGGAAATGCCTAAGGAGCCTGTCAATCAATACAATTGAACAATGTGACCAATGACGCTTGGGGAGGAGATCATTTTCTATTGTAATCATACTGAAACTGCAGGGAATATTTAGAGTTGGTTTTACAATTGATTGTGCTGATATGCTATACCCAATAAAGAAGTTCTTTGAGGAAGATACTAGTCTCAGATTTCTGATTTGCTTGGGTTTGTTAGTCAGAACCTTGACAAATATGCCAAATCACCTAATTCCATGGGATTTTGACCTTATCAAGAACACTGCATTTTTATGAAATTTGCTATCTCACAAGTTGTTAAACATTTTTAAATAAAATGGGGCAGTAAGAAAAAAATAATTTTGGAATTCTGTGCCACCACTTATGGTAATGAGATGTGTTTATAAGAAAACCACTAATAAATGAGTTATACACTGAAGCTTTGTTATCAATGAACTAGGTTGCTCAGCATATAGTTTCCTATGGATTTGTTTCCAAAATCTAAACTTAACTTTCAATCTTGTTACTTTTTCACCATGAATGTGTAGAGGGGTGAAACTCTTACTTAAAAATAATTGAAAATAGGAGCAAATGTCAATCTTCTGTCCGTCTTATTCATCAGTATTGATCCTGGACTCATTTGCATGCATAGCATATATTTAATGAAGTAGATTTGATTGAAATGCTGACTTTCTTATTGCCCCAAATGGTCGCTTTGGATCTTTTCATGTTATTTTTGCAGTATGTAGACTGACATAGATGGTATGCTTCTGCCGTGCTGATACTATCAGATATAGGACATCACAACTGTGCTTCTAATGTGAACACTGATTCTCGTAGGATTTGAATCAATGCTATTATGGAAGAGGCTGTATAATCCTCCCATGATATCATGGCACCATCAGAAGATCTAGGTCACATAGGAAGAGCCATAGCAAGGCTCCCCAGTATTGTGAAATGTGGAATTCTGAAATGTCATGGTCATGGTATGCAGTACTGTACAATATTATATATGTCAGTAGTATATTATACTTTGTTATCTCAATCCTACTGGTATACGTCCCAGGGTGATAAATTATTGTAAATAAGTAAAGATATGTGTCTTTTTATAGATGACCTTTTCTTATCTGGTAGCTCCAATTATATTGATTCCAATTCCCTCTATATTTATTACATACAGTTAGCATGGAAATCTGCCAGAGAATTCTGGGAATTGAAGTCAGTGCATCTTAAAGTTGTTGAGGTTGAAAACTCAATATTGCCTCATATGTAGACTTTTTCAGGTTATGTGAAAGTTGCAGTTTGCAACAGGGAATTCAAACTGCTAAAGGCTAAGTCTGGCTATGCAGGAAACTCTTGAAAATGCTGTGAATTAAGTTGTCAAATGGGTATTGTTCCTGTCTGATGGATGCCCTGAGGGCTTTCCAAGCAGTCACATTTCTTGAAGTTCATCAATAGCCCTTTATCCAGTTCCACAATCTATAGAATTGGGGTACTTTAATGAAGCATTAGTTGAAACTCTCTAGGCAACTAGAATGGGAGTTTGAATTGGACATATCTAGAGGATATCAAGTTGGGGAATATATTCTTCATACTTACATCTGGTGATACCGAAGAATGCAGCAAGCATTAATAGACTCTTTACAATGATATGATCATTTTGATCAGTGCAAATCTTGGTACAGTGGTCAAAAAAATTGTCATGGCATCATAATGAATATCAATTGCATAGTTCAATTTCCTCTGTTTAAATAAGCCTAATTAAATATTAACTATGATAATACATTTCTCATTCTATTCATGATAAATTCATAGATTTATTAGAGTTTGTTATAACAACTGGAATCAGGACTTTGCAATGAATATCATTAAGTCTTCCAAATATTCATTCAATAATAAATACAGTTGGATCATTGCTATCGTTTCTATAGGCTAGGGATGGTAACTTATTTTTCAGATTTGTTAGGCTTCTCTAGGCAGCATGTCCAATAATTAGGGATGCTGGGAGCTATAGTTCAATAATAGTTTGAAAACTAAAGTTTTCTCATGTCTATCAATGAATTATTCCTTTATTATCCCTTTTCATGGTGAGCTGTGAATTTATTATGAGGTGAACCACAGACTGCCAGTATAATCTGTTTGTGCTACTACAATATCTCACCAAAGGTCAATGACTGAACGGCTACTCTCAATGGCTACTCCACGTGTAAGTCTTGACATCCCCCAATTCCCGTGAACCTTCAAAGTCCTGTGGTGCTGGTGATGAAGCAGTAAGTCTGGATACACCGGGAGCTGCACCCAGGTGACTCAGGTCTAATGGTTGTCTTCTTGCTGACTGAAGCAACAGCTGGATTTGGCATCTACCTGAGTGACTGAGCAGCCCTCTTTAGGACCACACTGCTGACCTCCATAGTAAGAGGAAGGGGCTAGAAAAGGTGCCCTAAACATTGTTGCTTCATAGAACCCTGGCCAGCTTATTGTGGCTGGAGTGGATTTCATTTCATGCAATTGAATAACAAAACTTCAAAGAAAATGTAAGGTGACATCACTCACCATTGGCACATGGAACATACATATGCTTCAAGACAAACCCTAAGCAAATTGACCAGAAAGAAGAACAGCCCTGGTCTCCAGAGAGCTCGCAAGATTTAACTTCGATATTGTGGCCCTGTGTGAAACTCATCTAGCCAACAGAGATCAGCTCACAGAAACAGGAGGTGGTTATACATTCTTCTGGTGTGGACACAGCAGTAACAAATGCTGTGAATCTGGAGTTGGCTTTGCAGTTAAGAATCATCTTGTTCATAAACTTGCCAGTCTTCCCAAGGGCATGAATTACCAACTCATGACATTGCATCTCCCACTACCAAGAGGAAAACAAGCCACACTGATCAGAGCCTACGCACTCACAATGATGAATCCAGTTGAAGTAAAGGACAAGTTTTATGAAGATTTCGATGCCCTACTTTCATCCATGAAGTGCACCCACAGGCTGATTCTACTTGGCGATTTCAACGGGAGAGTAGGATCCGATCACTCTGCCTGGGATGGTGTCATTGGAAAAAATGAAATCAGCAAATGTAACAGCAATGGCCTATTACTACTGAAGACATGCACAGCTCACAATCTGATAATCACCAATGCCATCTTTTGCCTGCCCATTTGCAAAAAGACATTCTGGATGCACCCATGCTCCAGGCACTGGCATCTTCTTGATTATGTCATTGTGCAGAGGAAAAACAGTCAGGATGTAAGGGTGACCAAGGCCATGGTGAGCACTGACTGTTGGACTGACCATAGACTCATCATCTCCAAATTAAGCTTTCACATCAAGCCAAAGGGACATCTGCAGGGAAACAGAGCTATGATGAAACAAATCAACGTCAGTAAACTAAGGAACCCCAACACAGCAGCTTGATTAGCAGAAGATCTTGACAACTAACTCTCAGAGCTGCAATTAGAGGAAAATGCTGAGAAGGACTGGGAATGCTTTCAGGATATTGTGCACTCTTCTGCTCTAAAGGTTCTTGGATCTCACACAGGAAACAGCAGGACTGGTTTGATGAAAATGATGAAGACGTCAAGGCCCTACTTGCTGAAAAGCACCACCTTCATTGTGCTTATCAGAATGACCTGTCATCAACAGCTAAGAAAAAAGCTTTCAAGAACAACACTCGCAGGACCATACAGAGGAAGCTTTGCAAGATGCAGGACTCCTGGTTGAGTACCAAAGCAGATGAAATTCAGAAGTTTGCTGATAGAAATGATGCTAAATGGTTCTACGAAGCCCTCAGATCCTTGTATAGACCTTAGCCCTCAGGGAACTCCCCACTACTGGACTCAGATGGTGCAATTCTCACCACTAAGAAGACTCTGATTCTACAGCGATGAGCTGAGCACTTCCAATCTGTATTGAACCGCCCATCTTCCATCAACAATAAGGCAATTGACAGAATGCCCCAGGTGGATATCAACCACAGCCTGGACACCCCACCATCAAAGACTGAAACTCTACAGGCCATCAGCCAGCTGTCCAGTGGCAAGGCCCCAGGATCTGATGTGATCCCAGCCGAGGTCTATAAGGATGACAGTGAAGTGCTTGTCGACAAACTCACTCAGCTGTTCCAGTCTTTCTGGAATCAAGGATCCATTCCTCAGAAACTGAAAGTTGAGTCCATTGTACACCTCTACAAGAGGAAAGTGAATCAACAAGTCTGCAATAATCATAGAGAATATCACTGCTTTCCATCGCAGGCAAGATCCTTGCACGAGTGTTGCTGAACTGCCTGCCTGACCACCTGGACAGGGTTTATTACAGTGCAGTTTCCGCAAAGAGCGTGGCACTGTGGACGTGATCTTCACAGCCTGACAGCTCCAAGACAAGTGTCAAGAACAGAATCGTAAATTGTACGATTTGTGGATCTCACTAAGGCTTTTGACCAGTGGTGAAATTCAATTTTTTTTACTACCGGTTCTGTGGGCCTGGCTTAGTGAGTGTGGTGTGGCTTGGTGGGTGTGGCAGGGGAAGAATACTGCAAAATCTCCATTCCCACCCACTCTGGGGCCAGCCAGAGGTGGTATTTGCCAGTTCTCTGAACTACTCAAAATTTCTGCTACCCGTTCTCCAGAACCTGTCAGAACCCTGCTTTTGACACTGTCAGTCATGAAGGTATGTGGTGCACCATGTTGAAGTTTGGGTGCCCTGATAGATTCATCCTGATGTTACATCAGTTCCACGACAGTATGACAGCTTGTGTTCTGGACAATGGAGACGCTTCAGAGGCCTTTCCTGTTACAAATGGCATCAAGCAAGAATGCATGTTGGCACCAACCTTGTTCAGCATAATGTTTTCAGCCATACAGTTCCAGAACAGTTCCTTTGGAGTTATCCTGCGATACAGGACCAATGGGAAACTGTTCAACCTGCGAAGACTCCAGGCTGTCACCAAGATAAAGGAGACTGTGCTACGTGACCTCCTCTTTGCTGACGATGGTGCCCTGAATGCTGGATCAGAGCAGGAAATGCAAGCCAGTGTGGACAAATTTGCACCAGCATGAGACAACTTTGGCCTCCTTATCAACATAAAGACCAAAGTGATACATCAGCCAGCTCCGAAAGCCCAACAACAAGAAGTCACCATCACAGTGAAGGGACAAAAACTGCAAGCAGTGGACCAATTTACATACCTTGGTAACACCCTCTCCTGTGCAGTGACAATTGACACTGAGGTCAACTGCAGAATTGCCCAATAAGCTCTGCATTTGGCAGACTACTGACCAACGTGTGGGACCGCCATGGAATAAGCCTTACTACAAAGCTCAAAGTCTACCGAGCAGTAGTAGTAACTACCCTGATATATGCCAGTGAGACTTGGACTGTATAAAGGAGGCACACTAGGCAATTGAACTATTTCCACATGATCTGCCTCCGTAGAATTCTGAGGATCTGGTGCAGGGGTGAAAACTAAAAATTTTCTCTACCGGTTCTGTGGGCGTGGCTTCTTTGGTGGGCATGGCTTGGTGGTCAGGTGACAGGATGGGCATGGCCAAGTTGATGTCACTTCTTTGCCCTTTATTGAGCTACAAAAAGAAAATATATCAATTATTTCATGCAATTAATACTTAAATAAGAATAAACAAAGTACACAAAGCAATAAGAGGTACACAAATACTTACATAAGAGCAAGAAAATTTTTTGATGTCACTTCTTTGCACCAATGATAATAATGACCTACAAAAAGGAGATATACCATGATATACAAATTTAACCATTTAATACTTAAATAAGAATAAAAAGTACAAAACACAATAAAAAAAATAAAAGCGGTACACAAATACTTACATAAAACTGTTAGTTGTCTTTAGCTATAAGATGTTTCTACATAGCTATTTCAGTGGCACTCTCCTCACTTCCACTTTTCTTGAACTTGATGCATGGATCATTGGCTGAACGATGGTGTTCTCTGAACCACTTTTTCACTGCAGGAATAGAGTCCCATTTTGGAAGAGGTAGGCCAGTAATGCTGATGGTCATGAGGTTGGTTAAATTGGAAACGGTTAGACAACTTCTGCTCTCTGAACATATGAAGTTCATTTTTGAAAAACCCCTTTCCGCTTCTGCAGAACAGCAATTGTTCTGACAATATCTTTTGCTTTTTTAATACTGTCAGGAATTGCATACCTCTTCGAATCTTTTAACACATTCTCCACAAAATCTCTATAGTCATTGATGTTAATGTTGTAGTTGAAAATGTCACCAAATGTGCACAGTTGTTCTTCAGCTGCTGTCCATGGAACGATTATTTCCTCAAAATCCCAGTACTCTGACACCAAAAAATGTAGAAACTGTAGTTTATTTGTGGTGTCTTGCAATTGGCTACCAGTTTTTAAATGTTCACAGTCCATCAGTCATTTCTGCAATTTTTTTATGATGCTTCCTAAAAGTCTTTCCTGATGAAGTCCAATAAATAGATGATTTTCTACAAAGTTTATATTTCTGAAGGTTTCTGAAGTAATTTAGTCTATCAACTTTTCTTTTGTATGGGCCCTTTTCCTTTGTAAGCAGTTCAAATGCTTTTATTGATCTTCTCACCAGTTTTTCAGCTCTTATGATATCTGTATTTTGTGCTTGCAGTGCAGTTGAAAGAAGTGAGATTTCTTCCACAATATTGATCATCAACGCCAAATCATTTAAGAAATATGTATTTTCCAGACAGGCAGCCATACATGAGTATTTTTGCATTCGCATGAAAATATTGATGTAGCACTGGATAAGCACGCCACACAGCTATGGTTGCCCTTAAACTACAGGCAGCCCATCTTGGCCCAAAAACTCTACCAATCTTTATGATGTTAATGTCAAATTCTTTGGATATTTTGTCAAGTTCAGTTTGGTTCTTATTGGATTGCTGAAAAATGGAGCATATCTTATCAATAAATATTTTTAAATGATTTAATGACTTGCTTAATTTCTTTTATGGCGTCGTCTAAAACAAGTTGGAGGTGATGATTCAAGCAGTGCCATATGATGATGGAAACTCTTTTGCTATTCTGGTGCTCACGCCAGATTTTCTCCCAAGCATAACGCTGGCACCATCAGAGCAAAATGCTATTAAATTTTTTTGTAGGTAGTCCTGGGTAAACCCAACCTTTCGTAGACTTTCAAAAACTGCAGAACATATTGTCTGTATCTTATTTCTTCAATTCAACAAGCTCAACAAAAATTGTTGGTGGATCCTCTGAGTCCTCAACTTTTACAAAAACTATCAAAACTGGTTTGCAGAATACTTGTGAGGCTTCATCAATGATCAGACATATTTTGCAGATTCTGTGCAAAACATTTGGGTTTTGATTTTGTTTGCAATGCACTCAACTATTTTCCTTGTGGACTATGGCTAAAATGCTGCCAAAACAGTATTGTTTGATCTAGGCTTTCAGAAGTTCGACAGCTGTAGTTTTGAATTCCTCTATTGTGTTAGCGGACTTTAAATCAAATTGCACTGGGGTAATTTATGACCCTGTAAGAGGATGCTGACAGGTCTCTTTCAGTAGAAGAAAATGTAATTTAGAAGGCAGCATCTACTCTCCCCACAGAAATATGCAGTAGGATAACACTTCTGTAAACCCAGGACAGTCAACAATGCCCTTGCAACAATATTTTGACTGGCAATGTTGGGTTGACCCTAAGGTCAAGCTATGTGAAAGTAAATATAAATTATGGAATTATTCTCCACCTCCCCAGTATATAGAGGTTTTTAAAAAAAAACAAAACTTGGAAACTTTGGATGAGTTGTACGGCCATATCTCAATAGTCTGCTGTGAAAGGCAAAGATCATAAGACACCTCGCCTCACCGATATGGGCAACAAGTGAGGATAATGAAAAATGCATCTTGCAAGGTCTGAGAGCAGCAGGAAGGAAATATATGGTAGTAGAAGGTAGCACCACTTGTGAGCATATTCCATTATCAGGACAATCAAACCCTCTTTGAATTAGGCTAGCATTTTTTTATTATATATTTTGTATGCCAATACAGGTAGTCCTTAACTTACGACCAACCACAACTGAACCCAAAATTTATGTTGCTAAGTGGTAAATTTGTTCAGTGAGTTTTGCCCCATTTTACAACCATTCTTGCTGCAGTTGTTAAGTGAATCACTGCAGTTGTTAAGTTAGTAACACAGTTGTTAAGTGAATCTGGCTTCCCCATTGACTTTGCTTGTCAGAAGGTCACAAAAAGGGATCACGTGACCCCAGGACAGGGCATCCATCATAAATATGAGTCAGCTGTCAAGCATCCGAATGTAAATCATGTGACCAAAGGGATGTTGCAATGGTCATAAGTATGAAAAATGGTCATAAGTCATTTTTTTTCAGTGCTGTTGTAACTTTGAATTGGATTATACATGTATAATCCAAAACAAATCTTTGTGGTTTACAGAGAAAAATACAATATAAAACAAATTTCATATAAAAATAAAACTGCAACAACACTACAATAGAAAGAGAGTAAAGGGCAACAAAAACTCAGATCAAGGGAAAAGGTCTTTAGAAGCTTGAGAAAAGCCAACCAAGAGGATGCTAGCCTGATCTCTATAAGGAAGCTCTTAAACTCTATTGGAAAAATGGGACCTCTGGCCTCCAAATGTTATGAGATTGGGTAACTTACAGCAATTTCTGCCTTCTAGGTCAAATTTGTCAAGCTAAAGTTGGTGAGAAAAGGCAGTCCTGAAGGTATCTGGATGCCAAGCCATGAAGGCATTTATAGGTCAAACCCATACCTTCAACTGAACCCAAAATTAATTGGCAACCAATGCAGCATTTGTGAAACTGTTGCTGTGTTCCCAGTATCTGGAATCTGAAAGTAGGGAAGCTCTTGCATTTTTGAACCAATGGTGGTTTCCAAATTTCTTTAAGGAAAACCCCAAATGAAGTACATTATAGTAGTCTAGGCAGGGGAAATAAGAGCATGAATTGCTGTTGTCGAGTCCTCCCGCCCTAAGTAAGACTTCAATGGTACCCCAACTGAAGTTGACGCAGAAGTTGTTGTGAGTCCAACAGTACCGCAAGTCATGAACTTAATGGCCAATAGGTAGTGCTTGCCCAAAAAGGTAGTAACAGGGGTTCTTGATGTTATCAACAACCCCAACTTGCTAGGGTTCAACTTCAATCTGTTTTCTCCCATTCAGACCCCAGGAAAGGCAGAGGCATACCCCACAAGGCAGGAGTGAAACTACTGAAAGAATGTCTCTAGCCCCCAACCCTTGCAGGCAGTCCAAAAGGATACCAATGCCACCCCAAAACTAGGCCTGAATCCTGACTGAAAAGCAATAGCAGTAGCACTTAGACTTCTATACCACTTCACAGTGCTTTTACAGCCTTCTTTAAGCGGTTTACAGAGTCAGCATATTGCTCCCAACAATCTGGGTCCTCATTTTACCCACCTTGGAAGGATAGAAGACTGAGTCAACCTTGCACCTGGTGAGATTTGAACTGCCAAATTTTCAGGCAGCCACAGTCAGCAGAAGTAGCCTGAAGTCCTGCACTCTAACCACTGCGCCACTGCATTGCGCCATCACGGACTCCAGATAATCCACTTCCTAAACAATCTTTTCCCAACATATAGTTGTCTAACACCACTAGGTCTAGGGATGGCTTCTTCAGAAGGCGGAATTGAGAATTCCCAGAGCCCAAGTAGTAACCATTCCCCTCCCTGTACAAGCTGGGATACCCATGGCACAGGGCAACTGAGGCAGCATCTTATCCAATTCTTTGGGAGTCAAAAGACTGAGGGGGTCTCAAATAACAGGGTAATGCCTCAGTCACCACCAAAGAATCTGTCCATATGAAGTCAAGACTACAGTGAATCTGAGTGACTATTAGTACAATGCTTCACAAACTGGACATAGCAACTGGAGGGGACTTTTTACCTCAGATGCAGGGGTGAAATGCTCCCGGTTCGGACCGGATCGCCTGATCTAGTAGCGATGGCAGTAGCTGGTTCAGAGAATTGGTAGCAGAAATCCCTGCCACCTCCCCATGCCCAGCTGAGCCGTGCAATCATCAAAGACTTTTTTTTTTACTTTTAAAAGCATTTTTTCTTCAAATGCTTTTAAAAGAAAAAAAAAAGCCTCTGATGATCGCACAGCTCAGCTAGGATGGTCAGAGCCTTTTAAAAGCATTTTTTCTACAACCTCTTCAGCCAAAGGCAACTCAGCTGGGATCGTCAGAGCCTTTTAAAAGCATTTTTTTTTTACAATTTCTTCGGCTGAAGAGGTTGTAGAAAAAATGTTTTTAAAAGTTAAAAAAAAAATAGTTGGCCACACCCACCCAGTCACATTACCCCTCACCAAGCCATGCCCACAGAACCGGTAGTAACAAATTTTACATTTCACCACTGCCCAGATGGGAATTCATTACCATACAGGGCCACTGGATAACAGTCCTCCAATGCAGTAAGGAGGAGAAATAAACACGTTTTCCTTTCTTTAACGCTATTCAGGTATAGGCCCCTGAACATGGTCATGTACCTGTGTTCAGTCAGGTTCACTTCAAGACTTCCTCTCTCAGCTTCTTTAGAAACAAGGCTGAAAAATGTGTTTGATCTGATTCATGCAGCACCCTTATTGTATTCTCTCCTTTTCCAGGCAAGGAGAAATGAGTGACATTTAAAAGCCTAATCTGTGCATTAATAGGTGCAAAAACAGCATTAAGTTTTCTTTTCCTTCATACTTTTTAGTTCTGTTATTAAACTGAACTGCCACTTCAAAAGTATACTTATGCTGGAGAAGATACCCATGGAGAATATGAATGCTAGAATGTTCTGTGATCTGTATCTCTTGAATCTTTAATGCAACTGGACTTGAGGAAAACTCTTCTGAATTGGCTTAGCTTGGTTTGACCAGTTAAAATATTTTGGAACTCAGACATGCATAGTAAGTTGTTGTTTGTCATTAAGTGTGGCAATGAGTGGGAGAAAAAGGAGAAGGAAAGTACCTTATCTTACACTATTTGGCTGCCGCATTTTAAATCTCTATTTTCTTTTCTTTTCTTTTCTTTTTTGCTTTGATTTATATGCCACCCTTCTCCGGAGACTCAGGGCAGCTTACAATGCGTTAAGCAATAGCCTTCAT
>JANHZT010001154.1:91312-102692 GCA_032468215.1 Stegonotus admiraltiensis
ACACACCTCCACCCAATCAGAACCCAGCCAAGCTCCCACCCAATCAGCTCACACCCCCACTGGCAGTTAAAAAGAAGAGACAGCTGTGATCAGTCATTGCTCCCAGAAGCACGAAGCCGAAAGCACCAGCCTGAAGATGACGAATAAGACTTTGTTGAAACGTCGTGAAGATACTTCCAATTTTACGTGGGAGAAAACCCGAACAGCCAAAGACCTACATACATACATACATATATACATACATACATACATAATATTTACTACCTAAGTAATAATATCATTATTACTTCAAACATGGCAGATGCTGAGCTATCTTCAGACCTAGAGCAGGATCCCTCTCTACCTAGAGCTCCTTCTCCTAAAACCTCTAAGGGAAAAAGGGCCAAGGCTTCTAAGGCCACTAAGGCATTTACTGCCATGGATAAGGAGGCACAGAGAAGGCATAATGCCATAGAACGGCAAATTTCCAAGGCTCAGTGTCAGGCACAATTTAGCACTTGTCCTGGTGCACCCGTTCCCTTCTCACTCCATTGCCCTCTCAAGGGGTTGACCAGAGCACCTGGGCTCAATGTGACATAGACTCTGTTCCTCGAGACCAGGTCTCAGCCAATATTAACACAGACCAGGATCTTCCCAGACCTAGCTCTTCAGGAGTCACGTGTCAGGCTGCCCATGTGCCTCATCCGTTCCCTGAGGCTACCTTCACTCCAACTGCTGCCAGGCTCCATGCAGATGAGGGTCATAGCTATAGTCAAGCTCTGGACTTTCAAGCCTTAGTATCACCAGCTATTACTCGCATATTTCAGGTGGGTTTACAACAGACTAGCTGTCTGCTTCCGCCAGAGGGTACCTCTGCAGTCCCTTGCCAGTTGTCTCACACCATTGTACAACCTACTATTCCCTCATATGGTCATGGGGTTGAACCGGTCCGAGAGGAGGAATATCTGGAGGAATTTGAACTTTCAGAAGATGAGGAAACGGTTCCGGATAAGCCAGCCTTCCCAGGGTTGTTTAAACCTTCATTATTCAAATCACTCTTACATAAAGCTAAAGTGGCTACAAACATGGGCAAGGGGCTCGGCCAGCCTTCTGCGTCCCAATCACAGCCTGATCCCAATGGAAATTTATTTCTGTTATCATCCAGACTATGACTTTCTACCTTGTCCAGATCTTTTCTCCCAGGTCATTCAAAAACCGTGGGAACATCCGGCGTCACTTTCAGGTCTGAATTCTTTTGACAGAAAGCTGTATTGCTCGGCGCCGGAGCTTGATGCCTTGCTTCAATTGATGATCCTGTGGATAGCCTTACGTCGTCCTCGGTTCTTGTGGGAGAGGTCGGTGATGGTCTCAAACTGGAAGATAAAAGAGCTGAGATGGCCTTCCATAAAACCCACCAGGTGGCTGCCTGGGCCATTCGGGCAGCTACTTCTGCCTCGTTTTTCAACAGAGCGTCGCTGATTTGGCTTCGCCAGCTTTGTGACAGATTACCTCCAGAGGACGCGCGACTACATCAAGATGTATCTAAGATTGTAGTGGCAGCTGAATATTCCACGGACACGTCTTTGGACGCAGCTAAATTTGCCTCTCGTGCGTTGGTGTCCACAGTGTCCTCGCGTCGGCTCCTCTGGCTCCGTCACCGGCGAGCCGACATGAAGTCAAAATGGAGACTCACGGCGGCACCTTACAAAGGCTCTTCCGTCTTCGGGGCATCCCTGGACTCTGTACTGGTGGAAGGTAGAGATAAGAAAAAAGTTTTGCCTTCCGCATATAGATGACCAGACCGAAGGTACTCACCGTATCGGCGACAGCCATTTCATAATGACCCAAGAACCAGTGGTTCCTCATATCAACGTTCTACACCGTTCACCTATCAGCCTGCCTCTGACCGGGCTTCCTTTTGTGACCGTGGAAGATGTCAGTCAAACTTCAAGTGCCTGTTCCAGGGTTCTTCCAACCATTATCCCCGTAGAGGCAAGTGACTCTCTGCCTCTGGTTCCCATTGGCAAGCTCCAGTCTTTCTTCCACCAGTGGGAACTTACCACGTCGGATGCATGGATCCTTCGCATTGTCATCAGCAGTCTCACCTTGGAATTCACCTCCACTCCCCCGAACCATTATCTTCAGTGCCACTTGCCCTCTCATCCTGGCAAACGGCATCTCATGGATCTCGAGATCCAACATCTCTTGCAGATCAAGGCCATAGAGCTGGTCCCGGAAGATCAGGTACAGACCGGGTTTTATTCAATTTTGTTTCTGGTTCCAAAAAGTCCGGGGGGCTGGAGGGGAATTCTGAATTTGAAGCAATTGAACCTTCACGTGTTATATCGCCGCTTCAAGATGCATTCTCTCAAATCTCTCCTCGGATGCATCCACCAAGGGATCTCATGCAGTCTATCGATCTAAAGGAAGCATACTTACATGTGCCCGTTCATCTGGCACACAGAAAGTTTCTGCGATTTGCCTTTGCTGACAACCATTTTCAATACAAAGCAATGCCCTTTGGTCTAGCGTCAGCGCCGCGGACTTTCACAAAGATCTTGGCGGCGTTGATGGCATCACTCAGAGAACTGCCTGTTCGTCTGGTTTGTTACCTGGACAATATTTTGATCCTCTCATCTTCGGCCAGTCAGGCAGACCACGACAGGCACCTTGTCATCAATGTGTTGCAAAGCCATGGCTTCACTCTAAATTTGGCCAAAAGTCATCTATGCCCAATGACGCGCATCTTACATCTGGGTGCGGTAATAGATTCTGTCCAAGGACTTGTTTACCTGTCTCCAGACCGCCAATCCAGTATTCGAGAAATGGTGTCTCAAGTATTATCACAGAAGAAAATTCCCTTGCTTCTGCTCTCACAACTTTTGGGCAAACTCATATCTTGCATAGCAATAGTTCCGTGGGTGTGCCACCATCTATGTCAACTGCAATGGTTCCTCCTACCCTTTCAGAAACAAGGCTGGGGGGAGTCTCTCGTCAGAGTTACAGTACTGGCTCGGGTACGTCTGTCTCTATGGTGGTGGCTTCCCCAGCACTGTGAGAGGGCTCTCTTTTCCTGGAGCCAGAGCGCGTTACCTTGACAACGGATGCCAGTCTTCACGGGTGGGGCACCCATATACAATCTCAGTTGGCGCAGGGCACCTGGTCTCATTTGAAGACACTTCACAACATCAACTGGCTGGAGCTGCGTGCAGTACGTCTAGCGCTTGCCCATTTCCATCAACAAGTGTTCCACAAACATGTGCTGATACTGACCGACAACATGGCCACAAAGGCCCATATCAACCGTCAGGGAGGCACTTGCTCCCTCTTGTTGATGGAAGAGACGGAAAGACTGATGTCGTGGGCGGAGAGGCATGTGCTGTCCTTGAGGGCCAAACATATTTCAGGGGCGAGCAACCTGGAGGCGGACTGGCTCAGTCGAGATCACTTGGACCAGTCGGAGTGAAGGCTACATCCTTGTCTGTTTAAGGCCTTATCTCGCCGGTTTGGGCCTCCAGTTCTGGATCTTTTCGCAACGCCCCAAAACACACAGCTGCCAAGGTTTTTCTCCCGCTTTCCAGTGCCAGGCACAGAAGGTCACGATGTCCTTCGATCTCCGTGGCCCCGAGGGCTCCTCTACGCCTTTCCTCTGATCCCAATCATTCCCAACGTAATTCAGAAGTTGATGGCGGAACAAGCAGAACTCCTTCTAGTCGCTCCCTGGTGGCCTCGTCGAGCGTGGTTCGCCGATCTGATGTCACTGGCGGTCGAGCCTCCCTAACAAATTCCTCTCGACCAAATTTCTCTGAGCCAAGGTGCCATACAACATCTAGAGCCACAATGGCTCCGGTTGACCATCTGGCGCTTGAACGGGTCCCTTTGGCCAAAGGTCACCTGTCCACCGAAGTGATTTCCGTTATTCAAGCGGCCAGATGTCCCTCAACTGTATGTATTTACAATGAGTCTTGGAATGCGTTTGCCAGATGGTGTGTCTCTACTCACATCGACCCAACATCAGCTACAGTTCCTGAGGTTCTCCAATTTTTATGCTCTGATTTCAGCAAAGGTCTTGCTCCATCAACGCTCAGAAGACAAGTAGCGGCGCTAGCTACAGTCCTTCTAGGGGACCATCAGCAATCCTTAGCCCATGATTCCTGGATTCGATCCTTCCTACATGGTGTGACGAATTTACGACCACCACCTGTACACCGCTACCCAACCTGGGATCTCACACTCGTCTTGCAAGCCTTAACTCCGTCTCCATTTGAACCTCTGTGTTGCTTGCGCTATCTTACCTTGAAAATGGCCTTCTTGCTGGCGATAACATTGGCCCGCCGAGTCTCGCAGATTGCGGCTCTGTCTATTAGAAAGGATCTTTGTGTTTTTTATCCAGACCTTGTGGTTCTCTGGCTAGACCCAGCATTTATACCTAAAATTAACTCTCACTTCCATCGGTCTCAGGACATTGTTCTTCCAAATTTCTGTCTGGACCCCCATCATCCTTTAGAAAAAAGATGGTATACTTTGGACGTGTATCAAGCCTTAAGGCATTATATTAGTCAGACTGCCTCATTTCGGAAGACTGAGGCTTTGCTAGTGTCCTTTCTTCCATCATCCATGGGACAGAAGGTCTCTGCAGCAACTGTGGGCCGCTGGCTTAAGGCCTGTATCTCCAAAGCATACGACTTACGAGGTGGTCCTATCCCGGGGGGGGGATATTGCCCCATTCAACACATAGTGCCACTGCATCGGCTGCCTGGGCTACCCAGGCTTCAATAGCTGATATTTGCCGGGTGGCCACTTGGTCCTCGCTTTCTTCTTTTGTCATACACTACCGTTTGGATGTTTTTGCTTCTGCCAATGCCTCTTTTGGCGGACGTGTTTTACAGTCTGTAATCTCTTCCCGGGACCAGGAGATGACTTCAGGTCCCACCCCAAGCTTGGGTATGTCCCAAGAGTAGGAATGTCTGAGCAGGGGTCAGGAAATTAGACATTGCTTACCTGAATGTCCTATTTATGACCCCTGTGAAGACATTCCGTCCCACCCATGATTTTGCCATCTCCTGGCCTTGGGTGGGGTTTTCTGTTTGTTTCCTCTGCAGCCGTTGCTCTTCCGCTTTGACATTGGATATCTGGCCTGACCGTTCCGGTGATTCATTCATTTGTTCTGCTGTCCGCCTTTGTGAAAAGACTGAGCATGCGCAGACAGAGCGCAATTGATCCCAGCTGCAGAGAAAAATGATTGGCACTCAGTCGATCCAGTAGGAGTGATGATTACCCAAGAGTAGGAATGTCTTCGCAGGGGTCATAAATAGGACGTTCAGGTAAGCAATGTCTATTCTTCCACCTTTCCAAATCCAACTTGATTTGTTGCATCAATTTCATGTAATTATCATCTTTAATTGTGACACACCTTCAGTTTTTTCCTTATTTATTTTCATCCCTGCCACTTCTCCATATTTCTCAATTTTCCCTATCAATTTTGGGCCCACTTCTAATGCTTCCTTTAATATAAAAACTAAATCGTCAGCACATGCTTGTAGTTTGTATTTTTCCTTTTTGATTTCCATCCCTTTAATCTCCAGGTCGAGTCTTATTTTTCTGTTTAATACCTCTAAGGTTAGGATACATAATAGTGGCGATAATGGAGAGCCTTGTCTCACTCCTTTCTTTATGTTAAAGTTTTGTGTTGCACCTCCATTAACTATCACTTTGGCTTTCTGTTGTGTATAAATTGCTTTTACCATGTTTATAATTTTTTCCCCAAAGTCCATATATATTAGTTGCTGCAGCATGAATGGCCAATTAATGTTATCAAAAGCTTTCTGAGCATCCAGGAAAATTAATGCTAGCTGTTTTTCATTATGCGTTTCATAGTACTCTGATGTGTCCAGGATTATTCTAATGTTATTTCTAATTTGTCTTTTAGGTAAGAATCCGTTCTGGTCAGGTTGTATAAACTTACATAAGAATCTTTTTAATCTTTCAGCGATTATCAAAGCAAATATTTTATAATCTGCATTCAAAAGCTAAGTTGGTCTGTAATTTTTAATTTGTGTTGTAACTGAGTCTTCTTTTGGGATCAAAGAATATATGCCTCCACGTATCTGGTGTTTTGGCTTCTAATAGGACTTCGTTGTACACCTCTAGCATTGGCAGGCTTAAAATATCTTGCAGTTCTTTATAAACTTCTGCTGGTAAACCATCTGCTCCTGGAGTTTTGTTGGTTTTTTGTCTTTTAATTGCTTCAGTTAGCTCTGCCATTGATATTCTTTTATTCAGCCTATTTTTCACCATTTCTGGAATTTTTGGTAGGTATTATGTTATTTTTCCCTCTGGTATTTTTCATAGTCATATAATTTCTTATAAAAATCATATATTATCTTTTTCATTTTCATTTGACAATGCAGAGTACCTCCCTCATCCTGTAATTTACTTATCCATTTCCTCTCCTTTTCTTTCTTCAGTCTATAAGCTAATATTCTTCCAGGTTTATTAGCATTTTTAAAGAAATTTTGTTTTTTTTTCTTTTTATATGTTGTGCCAACTCTTCTTTTCCCATCGTATTTAGTTTTTGTTTAATTAGTTCCATTTGATTCCTTAAGCTTATCCTATGTGGCTCTTTTTGTAGTTCTATCTCCAGTCCTTTATACCGTCTTCTAATTTTTTTGGTGCTGTTTCTTTTTTTTAAATTTTTCTTTGCTATGTAAGTTATCACTAGTCCTCTAATGAATGCTTTAGCTGTATCCCAAACATTCTGAAAAAATGTCTCCTCTATTCTGTTCTCTCTAAAAAAGAACCCAATTTCTTTTATCATCATCTGTATAAACTCCTTGTCTTTTATTATAGATTGATTCAAAGTCCATCTTACTTTTCTTTCCTGTCCCTTCCAACTAATCCTAATTGAGTTGTGGTCTGCCCATAAGTTTGTTTCTACCTCTATCTCCTGCACATTCCCACTCAGTTCTGGTGTCATCCAGATCATATCAATTCTGGGCCAAGATTGATGCACATTAGAGTAAAATGTGTACTGCTTTTTCCCTGGGTTCATTTCTCTCCAGGTGTCTTTTATTGATAGTTCTTCTGTCATTTTAATAAAGGTTCTAGGTAAACTTCTTCTAATTTTTTAATTAATTTTGCTACTTTTGTAATCCATGTTTGTGTCCACAATTGTATTG
This sequence comes from Stegonotus admiraltiensis, assembly GCA_032468215.1. Classification (NCBI taxonomy): domain Eukaryota; kingdom Metazoa; phylum Chordata; class Lepidosauria; order Squamata; family Colubridae; genus Stegonotus; species Stegonotus admiraltiensis. The sequence continues at coordinate 98,470 of JANHZT010001154.1, forward strand.
AAATCTCCCATGATGCAGATATTTTCATATTCTGTTTCTATTATTTTTTGGTGAAGTTTTCGGTAAAATTCCCCTTGTCCTTTATTTGGTGCATATATAGCCACCAAAAGTGTCCTTTTTTTATTCAAAGTCACCTCCAACATCAAAATTCTCCTTTCTCCATCTTTAAATATTTGTTCAGCGTTTATTGTCTCTTTAACATATAGTATGACCCCTCTCATCATATCGGCACAGCTTCAATGGAAAACTAAATCTTAATCTTTCCTGTGGTTTCAGTATAATTAAACTAGGAAATAACCTCATTCCCAAGTGTTACTGGTCACGTTGGCCAATTGGGTTAATTGGTGGGCTCTTCATGCACTTCTTCTCCAACCTTATCTATTGCCAGTAGAGATACTTTGGTTTTCACGAGAAAGCTCTTTGTTGTGTCTAGTAATGCATTCCAACCTCCTTCCCCCTCTGTATGGCAACTGAGGAACAGAAAGATGGCTGCAACCAACTTCAGTTTGAAGTTGACAGCTGCTTTGTGTCTATGCTTAACAGTGACTTTACTGACTGATTGATTGGCCCCACCCAACACCAGAATGATATTGTGCATCTCACAATATCAGATAACAGATTAAAAGCACTATAAAATACAAATATACACATAATACACAATATATATCAAAAATTATCCAATAAAGATGGGGGGACATCTGGAGTTTCAGCTAAACAGATTTTCTGACAATGGTTTAACTTGGTTTGTTTTGGAAGTCAGTTTTGCTAACATTTCTCTGTATTTGACAGCCATTGTCTTCCTTTCTATTTATTCCAGTGTAAATGTTGTGGCCTGTCGGCTGCTGACCCCTCCAGCAGCCAAATCAGATGAGGAGGTGGAGTGGGAGTCGGGGCCAGCATCAAGGCAATCTGAGAGCTCCGAGGGGGAAGGGGGAATGGAGCTGTCAGAGATAGAGGCGGAGCCTGGGCCATCCATTAGCCCCTGATAGAGAGGAAGAGGAGGAACAACTGAGTCCTGTGCCTGATGCGCAGAAGGCAGAGGAGAAGAGAGCAGTGGGACTCTATGGGCCAGTCTTCAGGAGGAAAGAGCCACCACTACTAGCTAAGCCCCACCCTAACTCTGGAGATAAAAGGCAGGGGGCGGAGTCAAATATGTGGCAGACAACTATTGTCTCCCTGTCGGTCAGCCACTGATAGTCCAAACTTCTGAATCCTGTCTGGAACTGTATTGGAATTCTTTCTTTGAATCTGCGGTGCTGAGAGTTAGGCATGTGTGCAGTAGCGGAGACATGTGTGCATGTCTCCGCTACTGGAAAAAGAGCGGGCGCACCTTCTGAGACTTTCGTTACGAGTGTGGTGAGTGAGAGAGACTCCTGGTTGTTGGAGCCATTTCAGGGGAAAGGGGAACGAACTTCGCTTTCCACAGGCACTTAGAGACTTCGTTAGCCTGCTGAGAGAGAGGGAGACTCTTTGCTGGGGTTGCTGGTGCTCTTAATAAGCATTTAGTTTAAAAAATGCAAGCTTCTCATGTTTGGGAACTGGGTCAGAACAGTGGATTGGATCAAGACAAGATCTCAATTAGTGCCCTTACAACTTAAAACTGTAAAAAGCAAATATTACAATCCTGATGGATGCTATGGGATTTAAGAAGATAAATCTGCATCTTGCACAGAAATAGCCTAACCATAAAGGACAGTTTGCTGCAAGAATAAATCAATTATGAAAAATTGAGTGTAAGTCTGTTTACACATTTCTGATTCTGTTGTTTCCTATGCCATATATTTTTATTTTTTTGGTGTAATATATGTAGGCTTCTTAGACAGAATTGCAGGATGTCAACAGTTCTCAAGATGGGGAGGTAAAATATTTTCTGCAGTTTGGAGGTGCACCAGTAAATGGTAGACAGAAAAATAAAAGTGTATCAGTAAGAGTGGCATCCCATCTTTGAAATGTATTTTCACTAGAGGCCAGTAACAATAGCCAACATTGTCTGCTAGAAGCCTACTACTTTTACATTAAGGTCTTACCATCCTTAACTTGGCCATGTTTTTTCATCTTAAATGGTTCTTTGTGTTACTATGATTATTATTAGATATGTATTATATGTCTCAATATAAATTATGGTATAGAAATGACACCCATACTGGGAATCTAAGTGTCCTAATAAAGTCTGAGGAATTTACTCTGCTCATATCAGCTCTGAACTCTTGACTTGATGTTTATGAATGGGGATTAAATGAGGCAACAGCACTTGGTAATATGGACAGTCCAGTCCAACAATAATACAAACAAATCAGCAAATTAAAGTTTGATTGGCTCATTTGTTTTTAATTAGGTGATGTCCTTTTGGAATTTCTTTAATAACATTTCCAGGTACTTATATTAACCAGATTTCATAAGTGAGGCTGATGAGTGAGGTTAAAGAAGGAGTGCTTGAGTCACATATTCTTTGAAGAAGGAGAGCTTCTTTTCATTTTGTCATTTTATGCACTGCATTTTAAATCCATATTTAGAAATGCTTGCATAACCAGCAGTGTTTGTAAAAGGTTATTTGGGCTAATGTCAGGATGGGAACAAGATAGAACAGGCATCAGAACAAATCTATACAGAAATTTTAGCCAATTGGCCTATTTTCTATCATAACAACTGCTGAAAATATTCTGTTCTGCTGAAAAACAGTTCTGCTGAGAAATAATGTTTGGGGAGAACCAGAAGTGGATTCTTTTGTGAAGCAACATACAGCATGGTTCTGATACAATTAAAAGTTCCTGAGCAAAGATGAACCTTTGCCTATATTCTAGCAGGTTTTTATAACTATGTTGGACCAGAGCCCTGGTGGTGCAATAGTTGAAGTGCAGTATTTCAGGCAAGCCCTGCCACAGCCTGGAGTTCGATCTACATGGGGCTCAAGGTTGACTCAGGCTGCCTTCTGATGTCAGTAAAATGAGGACCCAGATCGTCAGGGGCAATGTACAAATAATGCTCTGACATTGTAACCACCCAGAGAGTGCTGTAAAGCACTATGGGGCAGTATATAAGCATAAATGCTATTGCTATGCTTTAGTGATTTTTGAAAAAGAATATTTCTGTAGTAGATTTTAAATTTATTTTACTATTACATAAATAATTCAATTTATTACATTTGCAGTGAGCATATCTAATACCCCTTCCTCCTTCCTGCCCATAACAATAACCCTGTGAGGTGAATTGATTTGAGGGGGAGTGACTGGCTCAAAGTCACTGGCTTTCATGCCTACAGGCGGACTAGAACTCAGAGACTTCTGGTTTCTAGTCTTGTTAACCACTCACTAAATTGGCTGATATGATGTTAATTACCTTTTTCTGGGTATATTTGCAAAAAAAACCCAAAAAGATAGAGAGAGAGAGGGGGGGGGGAGATTGTAGGTTTGGGGAAAACTTAAGGTATGCTGAAGTACAAACGTCCTTAGAAGAAGGGGGGAAAGTGGTGTGTTAAGATGATTACCAAAATGTACTAATTAATGGTAAATAAAACCTGATTTTGTTGGAAATTGAATTATGGGTATCTCCAGTTTTTTTTTACTGACGTTTAATTTCTAATATACAAAATACTGCTTCTTGTTCTTGATTTCAGAACTGTATGATTACTATCAGTTACTAGTTGGGCTTGACAGCAATTTGTTTAGAACTAGTCCATGGAAATGCTCCATGATGATTTCCATCTAGCCTGTCCTCCAAGGCTGCAATCCTTTATTTCCACACTGCCCTCTCCTACTATACTCATTATGTGGGTAGGCTTATTTGAAGGAGATGCAACCCTCCCTCACTTAATTGTTTAAAATATCTCAATAGAATTACATAGAATTTGCAAAAAGAAAGTTCTTGTACAAATAGGAGGAAGACCTGTTTAGTGGACAATGTTGAAAGTTCAGACATTGCAAAAATGTTATGCAAAAACCTATAGTCAATCAATCAATGCCAGCCTAGGTGGAGAGGTTTTGTTTTGCTTCATTTGTTCTAAATTAAATTATATTTGCTGGGAAGATCACTTTGTAAACATTTTTACATTGGGGTGATTTCTAAATATAAAATAGCTTAAGTTGACTTGGCAAATGTTTTATTTCATTGTCATCCTTCAGGCTCAAGAGACTATGGTATTGTGCTCTGGAAAAGAGGTCCTAAAACAGCATCTAGTGTGACTAAAAAGGCCAATTCAAGAGTGGCAATCCCTTCCACACTGAGGG
>JANHZT010001156.1:0-12904 GCA_032468215.1 Stegonotus admiraltiensis
TGGTTGGGGGTCACCACAACATGAGGAACTGTATTAAAGGGTCGCAGCATTAGGAAGGTTGAGAACCACTGTTCTAACGTATTTGCCATCCACCTTTATCATAGAATGCTCACAATATATCAGAAGTTACTACTAAAAAAATGAGATAAAATTAGCTCTGGCAATGGTGAATTCTAATTAAAAAGTTTTTTTCAAAATATTTTTAAATCCACCCCTATAGTCTGCTACAGAATCTTCCCATGCATTAATCATAGACTGACCACTGTAAGTTCCCAGTATTTTAATAATAGTAATTTATCATTTATTAAATTTATATGCCCCCTGACTCCCAACTGTGTAGGTTTAACTGTTTTAATTAGAATTGTTAAATACATTCTTTCCTGCACTTTTTTTACCAGCTCCCTGATAGTAAATTAATGACAGCAGTTTTGGTTTCAAAATTTATTTCACCTTGTGCTATTTAATGACTGCAATAAAGTTATTTTATTTTATTTCAGTGAAGTAAATATGTGTGAAATCCTCTTTGGGCAATATGGTCCTTCATATGTGTTAAGTTCCTAGCGGGTAACTGTATGTGTGAATGTCCTGGTTTTTATTATCCAGTCTTCTAACAGTCTTGTCTCCTTCCTGGCTTCCATGCTTTAATTACATCTAAAGGAAGATATTCGAGGGCATTCCTACCACATTTTTATTTCAGGCTGGGAAGAATGATGGAGAGATCTTTAAAAAACAATGCCAGTTCTAACTTTTTTAGGTCTCTTCCATCAACAAAATAAACTCAAAAACACCACTTAGAGAATTTTGAAAGGAATTCTTAGTCACCATGAAAAAAAGGTAGAAACTCTAAGAAAAAAAAAAGAGGCACTTTCCTTAGGATAAGAAAACATTTGAGATTTTGCAAAAAAAAAAAGGGGGGGGGGGTTAAAATATTTTTTAAAAAATTTAATTTAATTGTTAGTAACTTTTATTCCCATTCAATACAAAACTGCCCCACCCTGTGAACTGCAGAAAGAATAACTGTTGTAAGTATTTAGACATAAGTACTGTCTATTTTGCTTCCAGCTACTGTGAGGAATGCAGCCAAGTTTAAGAAATAAGGAAGGCTAAGCAGGATGGTAGATGGTGCTATTATCCCTGTTAATGCAATTTTTAAGTCCAGGCACTTTGTCTCCCTGACAAAATAGCTCCATTACAACAGTAGTCCAACTGGACAGTGTTAAGAGAATACCTTTTACTAGCCATACATTTTGCAGATTTATAGAGGATTAAGGGACATATCTTCCCAAGCAGCTGTGTGTCCCTACTTTTCCCCCAAAGTAGATGCTTCACTGACGGATAAGAGGGAGCTGGGAGAATTGAGTCATAATAATACACATTGTACTTTGCATCTACCCAGCATGCTGTTTTTATGTTCATCGGCGTCTTGTGAGATGAAGTATTTTAAGCTGTAGTTAGCAAAGTACAGCTATTTTTGTGCTTATTCATGCGCACAATAGGGGAGATCAGGAAAGGAAAGGAAAGGATCACAATTCTAGGAAGCAGCATATTGTGTATGGAACTTTGGAGCGCCAAATATTTTAAAAGTATTCTCACCTTTGTTTGATTTGAATTGTTAGTGTCTATTTTGTAATTTTGAACCTAGCATGTACAAACAAACTTTTGTCAAGGCTGGAAGTTAATGTCCCTTAAAGCCTAGGTAGAACAGAAGACAGCTAAACTGAAAACGTAGGGGCGGTTTTTTTGCATGCTCTTTATTTCTAAAAATTATTTAATTCAGAATCTTTGAAGCTACTGTAATTCCTTTTTGCCAACTGCTGCGTAGCAGCTTCTGGTGTGTGGGTGTATTGCTGTGAATCAGCTAAAAAATACCAATTCTGCCAAATCTAGAAGTATTTAATGACTTCTCCACTATTGTTAAAAGTGTGCACCCTTTCATTAGTAGTCAGCAGAGGTCTTGGATATAATATGTGCATAACTGCAGGGGTGTGAGTGACTAGAGGAAGCAGCGACAGATGAACTAAACTGCTAGGCAATACTCCATACTAAGATGCACAGAATTAACAGAAATCGGGGTGGGCAAGTGGGAGTGGGGGAAAGAAAGGTGCAAAAGCTTACATTATCAGTGTACATTAGTACCATTTAAATTCAAGACAAAATAACAATGTAATAAAATTATTTAGGGTTATGTTTATAAGTCTATGCTTCCAAGGTGCTGGCCTTAGCAACATTTCATTTATTTATTATGTCCATAGTGGGTTAGCAAAATATGTTTCACCAGAAAGTGTGATGAACTATATTTTATGAAATACCATTCGATTCCTTTGAAAATAAAAGACGTTTTTAATCAGTTCAGTGTCCAAAATGAGACTAGTAAATTCTCTGCCTGTATCATCTCATCTTTTGCAGGTAATTGAGTAAACAATAACAAGAATTATATAATTATAATACAATTATAAGGAATATGTAGACTTTAGAACAATTATGAACAGGAAGTTTTACACACTGGTCCCAAAACTAACCCTTTATGTGGGCCATCATATCATCCAAAATTTTTGAGCATTACATCAAGTCAGTAGCACAGTACTTGTAGAGTCCATACAAGGGTATAAAATATCAAATATGTTAAATGGTTTAATATCTTCATTCAAAGAAACTACAGTTTTATTAGATAGAACAAGGTGCTCTTAGTTGGAATATGCAAGAATGGCGATGATATGCTGGGGAAAAATTATATGTATTATGTGATCTACCACTTATCCCTATCTAGTATGCTTCTCAGAAACAGTAAGACAGAGCTAGTTTGATGCAATGGCTAGTCCAGATTCAGCTGTGAAAACTGATTTGGAGTCAGTTAATTTATTTGAGCCTAGCCTATCTCATTTGGTTGTTGTGGGGAAAAATAGGAGGAGGAAATACTGTGGAAATACTCAAGGTAAATACCATTACCTTGAGCTTCTCTCTATACATGTAGCTAATGAATAAAGTGTGATTCAACTGTCAGTTCAACTGGCCAGCTTTATGATACTGGAGAAGCAACTTGATCATACAACAAAGGGATCATTATCTCCTAATTATAATATGTTCTTTGGGGTTTTTTTGAGGGGAAGTAGTATGCTGTTGATGGCTAAGAAATAAGATTAAATCCAATACCTTTGGGGAATACTAGATTGAAGAATTGACTCATCTTTGACACCACTTGTAAGTATATGTAGAACATTAATAAGAAATTAATAGTCCTTGGTCCATAGGATGGAAACTATGAAGATTCTGAAGAAAGGGAATTGTACGTGGTGGGAGATTATGATAGGAAACATCTTCTATTCAAGGAAAGAAGGATCCATCCATTTCCATTGAGGTAATGGATAAAAGCAGTTATTTTAAAAGAAAAACTAAGTGGGTAGATATGCTAAAACTAATTTTTAATGAGTGTATGGTTCATTATTTTAGTCCATTATTGACCATTAAAAACATTTCACAGTGCCTACTTCTGGTGAATATCAAAATTAATGTGGTTTTTTAAAAAATGAGCTAAGGCAATGCAATTTATTTAGTGACCTGAATAAAATTAGCTCATTTTGAGGAAAAGGGAGCTTTATTTTATAGCTAGTAGGAATGCTTGGACATTATTTCCACCATTTGTTGTTATATGAGAATTAATCCTGATTTAGAGTTTCTTGAAAGTCTTTAGAAATGCCTTTGACCACCTTATAATATAGTTATATTTCTTCCTTTCTGGGGTCTGGAGGAAGTGGCTATAATTGCAGATCTAGTTTTCACTTAGTAACTATCTGGGTTCAAAGATAGCATCCAGGTGCTTCAATTTTCTAACTTTTAAAGAAAGTAAACCTCTCTTTCCCTATCTTTCTGGAGCTATGGATAAAACATTCTTCCTAATTATTCCTTTTTAAAAAAATTAGATAAACATTAAACATAGATAAACTATATTGTTATTGAACAGATTATATAAATTGTAGATATTGGGAAGCTTAGTCATGAAGGACAGTCGCATGATTTTTCTAGATGTGATTCTTGCCTTTAACATAGGAGAGAGTAAGCTTTATCAAACATTTATTCTTGTTATGAGAGAAAATAGCAATGGTAATAAAGAATATTATTTATAGGCCATAAATATTGTCATAAACCGATTTGGAAATAATTTTTGTTCCTAAAGTACAATTACTGCAAACTTAATGCTCAGTATAAGCCAATTAATCTAGGAAAATATATGGTTACTATCTTTGTTATGCGTCTTTTAAAACCAGCAGATCATATAGATGTTATATTACCAGGATATTAACCCTGTAAGGATGATTTCAGACAAACATTCTCCATCCAAACACAAGGGAACATTGAGAGATCATCCTCAGTTCATAAAATTTCAAATAGCAATTGAATGGGTGAAAACATCCAATGAATAATAGTTATCATGGTTTTATTTATGGGACAATTAAGATTTATGGGCAATTAAAATTTCCTCCATTTGTTAAAGGAGCTGCAGATTTATTATATGAATTATTCTAGGCCACCATAAAATTGTGGAAACAGGTAGATATGAAATACTATACTAAGCAACATTAATGGAAAATGCATTTTTTTTAGGGAAAAGACAATTTTTATTAAATACTTATAGCATATCTTAATGGAAATTGAGCTCCTTGGTTTAAGAGCCAATTATTTCTCAATTTATTATCCTAGCAGACCTAGACATGATGTAATTCAGATGTCTATTATATGGGATAGCAATGGTCAAATGAAGTCAAGAGACTTAATAAATTTAGTATTTTCCATTTTAAAATGAAAAGTATAGTGTGACTTCAGAACCAAAAAGAGAACTGATTACCAGTATTTGCTTTCCAAAACTCTACAATAGAAATATTAGCAAAAATTGAATTGCTTATCCAAAAATAAAGACTGGTCTGTGTTATTTATAAAATCTGTGAGGAAGAAACCCCCAAACCAGGCATGACATTATAAAAATGTAACCAACTGGTAAGGAAATTACAACAACTCAACTCAGCTTGGTGCTTTCCAAATATACAGACTACATTCCCCAAAACTGGGTGTATCACTTCTGAGAATTATACTGCAACCCGTATATAAGGCTCCAAGTTAAGGAAAACATTAAAAAAGGGAATCCATTACTTGAATGCCCTCCAAATAAAAACATCAAAGCAGATATGTAGTGAAATGTTCTAGATGAGGAGCATTCCAAATGAAGCATAATGAAGAGATACTATAACACAATTAACAGAGTTGGAAGGGACCTTGGAGGCGTCCAACTGCCTGGCTCAAGTAGGAAACCCTGTACCATTTCAGACAAATGGTTGTTCAATCTCTTCTTAAAAACTTCTAGTTATTTTTCTCTTTGATATCCTGAGCTATATAATAGACTCAAAATATGGTAGGTCTTAACTGATGACAGGAGACAGTGGTAGATCAGGCAGAAGCAGTGGTGAAATGTAAAATTTGATACAAGTTTTGTGGATGTGGCTTGGTGGGGGGTAATGTGACTGGGTGGGCTTGGCCAACTTTTTTTTACTTTTAAAAGCATTTTTTCTACAACCTTAAGAGGTTGCAGAAAAAAATGCTTTTAAAAGCCTTTGACAATCAGGCAACTCAGCTGGGATCATCAGAGGCTTTCAAAGGCATTTTTTTTCTACAACCTCTTCAGCTGAAGGGGCGGGGGCAGGCAGGGATTTTTGCTACCAGTTCTCCGAACCACCTGCCGCCATCGCTACCGGATCAGGTGATCCAGTCCCAACTGGGAGCATTTCACCCCTGGGCAGAAGGGATGCTAATATCTTCAGGAGTGCTTCTGGACATGGCAACTATTTTGCATTTTGTACTCTGCCTTGTTTATGAAATTTTACAGTCGGATCAAGTGAATTAGTCTTCCATTTATAAATCCACTCATGTTTCTGAGAGCTTTACAGTATTAACAGTGATTGGCCCAAGTTCATCCAGCTGGCTTTCATGGCTAAAGTGGGACTAGAACTAACTAACAAATTAAGGTTTATGCTATCTGTGTTTGTAGGTTTCAATTATTTGCCAGTGTGGCTTAGAAATACTTTTTTGTAAAAATGCAAATATTTTCATCTCTTAGTTTACATTTTCTCAACTTAGTATTTCTGAAACTTAACATTTTATTAAAAAGTTGGCTGTGACATCTTGAGACCATTATCTGTTTTTTATATTTCAAATGTATTCAACATTTTTGCATACTATTACATATTTTAAAAACCTACATTTTCAAAATTATCATATAGTATGACTACAATCTTCAGAGGCATACTGAGGGATTATTTGGAAGAGAATCCAAATGTTCAGTAGCAGAGTCTAATGATGTTTTATTATGTTGGAACTAATCTTGCAATTTTTTGTGAAATATAATTGTCTTTTCCTCCTACCAAATTTCTTTCCCAATACCAAAGTATTTATAGGAAAATAGTTGTACTTAAATACAGTTTATATACATAGCTGCACATACATGTGGGTGCACTGCATCCCTTGCTTCTATCCATGTACTTCTACATTTCACTCTGCTGCAGCCCTTTGCTGCCATAGATATCATCCTTTGAACATTATTTTGGGTAAAACAATTTTAGTGAAGCAGTTTTGGGTCAAACTGTTTCTGGACTGTAGTTTTTTTAAAGTGTTTACATACATTCCCTTCTTTCATAATAAAAAAAGTATTTTTATACAGCATCTGGATCATATCACTATTAGAATTGGTAGTCATCCCATGAGATATGCTGTTTTCAGCATTAATTTTTTTAAAAAGTTGGCTTCTAAGTTTTAAAGGAAGCAATTTTAAAAGTGTTCCAGTTCAATACTTCAATCAAAAACTGAGGCTTGACAGATTTCAATTCTGGATATTACTGAACTATTTCTTTGTATTTTATTGTTTTTAACCCAGTTCACAGAGCTTGGAACATATGTCACTCAGAATTGTTCATCACTAGAACGCTCTTCATCCCAAGCAAGCAAGAAAATATTTTCTGGAAACATTTTACAAAATATATGAATTAAAAGATGCTCTTTCCCATTAGAATGCAGATGCCTAAGAATAATAATTATTTTCAGAGGAACTAATCTCTTTGGATAAGAATTTCTAAAATATTTCTTTAGAAGTTGAAAAAAGATATAGATACAACTAAATTCCAAACTGAAATGAACAAGATGAAATTTGGTAGGGTGAAATATAAAGTTTTGTCTCTGGGGAGAAAAAAATACTAAACAAAAGTACAGAATTACTTGCTTAATGCATTGTAAGCCGCCCTGAGTCTCCGGAGAAGGGCGGCATATAAATCAAATTAAAAAATAAATAAATAGGAGAGGCCTGACTTGGCAGTAATATGTGTGAATAACAGCTGGGTGTTCTAACAGATTACAATATACAGTCATTAAGCCAGTCATTAAGCATTTCAATTGCTTAAAAAGGCAAGTCCTATTACATGATGTATTAACAGGAGCATGAATTCCTTCCTGATCATGAAAAGTTGTCATCCACTACTTTGCCAAACTTCATTTGAAAAGGTTAGATATTGAGAAGAATTTCCTGAAACTAACAGCTATCCAATCTTATAAGGTTAGCATAAGTATTCTCTAGATGAACTATAGCCCTTTTTTTTTCAATGGCTGCTATTTCAGTGATCATGGCTAGACAGAATTCATAATACAGTATTGTTACTACTGTGACCAGCTCTGTTTGATAGAGATTCTGGAAGGATATCTATGTTAGTCTGTTGCAACAGAGATTAAAACTCTTGACAGACAGACAAACTCATTACAGCCCAAGCTTATTTAGCCCAAGTCTAGCTTGCCTTCAGATGCATTAAACTGAACATGGTCATGTTTTAATTTCAAATCTTCCTGCTCAGTTTAGGGAGGATGGTATGGAAAGCACCAGAGCTTAAAATCAATCATAGTAACATAACCTTCCTTTCACATAACCTGTTTCTCTGTATCTGAAGACATTTGATTTCTTTCGAAAAAAATCTTTTCCTCTACACTTTTTCTTTTGTGTCATGCTTTAAATAGTTTAAAAATACTGTTAATGATTACATAAATAATTGTAGAATAAGACGCAAGGTAAAGAAGCTTGGTTTATAAACTATTTGGCAACTATTTTAAATAACATATTTGAAAATTTTCTGTAAACAATTGGAAGACTTTTTAGTAAATTCTACATTATGTTACCAAAAAAAAAAAAAAGAACGATAAATTCCATAAAACTTAAGATTTTCTAAAATTGATTCCCTATACATACCGTAGTAATAAAAAAATATTGGAATGAGGAATCTATGTTGATTAATTGTGAGTAAATGAAATGAATCCCAAGGCCCATGACTGCAGACTGTGCTTGGTTTCACTTGCACCATCAGCACTCTGATATCTTTAATATGCATTTTAGCTAATACCACACTCACTTTCTGCAGCTATAAGAGCTTTAGAGGAAATACTCTGGGGTCAAAGCAGCCTATACATCTCTAATATTTGGTAAATATATTTTTTTAGTGTGACCTCTGGTTCAAAGAACATCCCATACTCTTTGCAATTCATTCTCCTGAAAATTTATGTTCCTTAACATTTCTCGTTTTCTCTAGGCAGTTTTGACACTTGTTCCTATTAATTGTGATATCCATTTTCTACCCAGTCTTGTAGGCTATAATCCATCAGTATTATAATTTCTTAATGTGGTGGTTTTAAATATGTAGATAGTATTCATGTGATGCTCCAGTTGCTTCTGCTCTTTGTGATTGTGGTGAAATGCAGACAACACATATGTATATCTGTCCTTTGTGCCCCGATCAGTGTACACCTGGAGACCACATGGCACCGCAACAGAACACAATTAATGTTGCTAGTTTCTGGGCAAGATCTGTTTGATTTGTACATATTTTAATTTTGTATTTTAAATTTTAAATTGTATGTCACATAGTATACCTTCTTTAAATTGTGATGCTCCAGACATGAATAAACAAACATGTGAGGTGGGGAAAAAAATGGCTCAATTTTTTTCATGGTTATTAGAGCTTTGGACTTTATTAAAAGTTGTAATGGGAACTTTGCACTTCTGTTCCTACCCTTACACATATAAGGTTTTATGTAAAAACCGTCTTATTGATAAAATTATTTTTTTGCCAGATTCTGGCAGTGGGATAACAGGGTTCCAAAATATACTGTAATATACTAATTTCCTCAATCGGCTTAGTAAGACTTAGACTTAGAACATAGAATAATTTTATTGTCACTTTGAATATACACTATACACTATATATACTAATAGGCATACATTAAAATGAAATTTCATTGTATATAGCTTTCAAAGCCTCCAATATACACTACATAAACATGACTCAATCAATCAATCAATACAAAATTATGAATATACCCACATATATTATATGACACAGAGAAACCCAGTCTAGTTCGGATGTATACATGTACATGTCAGGGGTGGGTTCTACTTACCTTTACTACTGGTTCGCAACAGGATCACGTGCGCGCACTCACTTCGCTTCTACACGCGCCTTCTGCACATGCATAGATTGCTTCTGATGACGTCAGGGTCAATGGGCGGAGCCTCCCACTGGTTTTTCTACTGGTTCTATAGAACCGGTCCGACCGGGGGCAACCCACCACTGGTACATGGCAAGAAAAACAAATCTTGCCTGTTTACCAGACGGATGGCACAGGGAACAAAGCTGTTACAGAATTTGGTAGTCCTGCTAGAAATACTTCAAAACCTCCTCCCAGAAGGGAGCAACAGAAACATACCATAAAGTGGGTGTGTGGGGTCTCTAACAATGCTTTGAGCTCTAATCACATAGTGCTTAAAAGAAGTATTCTGAATGACAGGAATCTTCTCGGCTGTCCTTACCACTCTCTGTATGGACTTTCTATCTGAGGCACTGCTGCCACCAAATCAAACAGTGATGCAGTTTGTTAAAATGTTCTCAATTGTGCCTCTGTAAAAAGTGGCCAGGAGAAGAAGGAGATGTGTTCTCCTCATCTGATGCAGGAAATGCAGAGGCGGGTTTGCACACTTCACTAAGGATAATGTGTAGAGAAACCAGTTCAGATTGCTAGTTATCTGCACCCCCAAATACTTAATAAAGGGTGCACCTACTTTTTCTTTCACCTGGCACTTCTACAATGTGATATAATGTATTATATGTTATAATAGCAAGACATTGAGCCACAGAAGCAATATGGGTTGTGCTAAGTTAAATAATCTTAATGTGAGCATTTATACTCATTCTGGCCTTTAATAAAGATACTAAAGCCTCATCAAAATGGAACTCTGTTCTGAGGGAAAACTATAGAGACAGTTCTATAGTTTTTAACGGACCATGACGCATTCTTAAAGGTCAAATTTTTGGCAGGCTCTTATTGCATGTCATATTAAAATAAGTAAACATAGTCAGCAATTCATTCCTTTTCTAAAAAAGAACAAAAGGGTAGTGAAGGAAGCTTCTGTTTAAGAAGTGTGTGGAAATCATTTATTTACTATACTCTAATTTCATGACATTTCATCAGGAAAAAGCTGAAGAACAATATTTTCATACAGAGAAGGTCTACAATTGTTGTACAGGGAGGAAATAAAGTTGAAAATAATTGCATGCCAGATGATTTCTTCTCTAGTTCATTAAACAAATAGTTATTTGCTATTTCATTCTACCTCATAATACTTTAGGGTTAATTACATGTTCTACTTTTTACTGATTTTTTGAGGTAGAGCTTTTGAGGTATCTTATAGCTATGGGCTTCATAAATAAATGGTTTGACTCTAGTCCAATTCTCTAACACTTTAACTATCTTTTCTCCCTATATTTTTAATTTAGCAGATACCTGTGAAAATAAACATACATTTCAAATGTTCTGAACTTTAGAATTAACTGATTTTGTTCTATGCTACTGTAATTATTTGAAATGTGAACAGCTACAAATTGGAATGCTAAAATAAAATCAGAAGAAAGAATAATAAGGAAACCAAAGACTATTAATAAAATACTACAATAGAATCTAGGTAATAAGCTAAAGGTAGTTAATGTCATGATGTCATGTAACATAAAACTGCTTACCAGATTTACCAAGAGTTCCTGTACTCTATCTCCCTCCCTCTCTCTCTCTCTCTCTTGCTGCCTGTCTTACACAAGATGACTTTTGACAGTATATAATAAAACAAGCAATTAAAACATATTATAAAACCATGCAAAATACTTAAATAATTAATCATAAATAAGAACAAGATTGTAAAGGGATTAAAATCAGAATGTTATATAAGCTCTTGGATCTGACTGAATCAAATTTGTATGAGTTCTAGAAACCTTACTTCTCCAAAAGAAGTTGTTCTGAATTGCACATTCAATTATGCAGATTCAAAGGGATCTAATCTTATTCCTGCCTATAATTATTTACAGGATATCAGAAAAGAAGTCATTTTTCTGCAAGGTATAAATTATGGTATCCTTTAATCTAAAAGAAACAACTCACTTCCAATTTTAAGATCCCAAAAAGTGGATTTCTAAGTCATGTTGATTTATGAAAAGTCATCTAGAAGGCTTAAAATCTCCACTATACAATATACAGTATGCATACAGTTTCAGGTGATGTTGATTCAGGTTTATTTAATTCAACTGAACAAGTATACCTCTATACCTTTTGACCTGAGAATCTGTTTATATATGTCTCTTGGGATCCTCAATTCACCAGTATACTTTGATGCATTCTTTATTATTTACCAAAGCTCTGTTAGATCAGATGTCACAGTGCTGCAGAATTAAATCTGTGGTTTGGCTGTCATTGATTCAACTTTTTTCTTGGGGGATCTGATTCAATTCAAGAGGCAACTTGTTTTGTGACAATTATTTATACATTAATGTCCAAAGCTTAGCCCCTAGGATAGTGGCCTTCTTGTCAATAGACAAATCTCAAAAAAAAAAAAATCAAAACCAGTTATCTAATCTATTGTAAAATATTGTAATCTCTGTCCATTCTTGTTAGATTAAATATTCCCAGAATATGAATACTTTTGACCCAATTCAAGCAGCAATTTGAGAAAACCACAATAGTTGATGAAATGTTTAAACTAGATTTCCTTGATTGTTTTTGTTTTAACACGAAACTTTACTATGTTTACTATAAACATATTGTTAAGTTTCATGTTAAACAAAAACAATTTTGCATTGTTACATTCAAGCTGATAACAAAAAGTAGTATATATATAGAAAAATGAAATACGAAAGCAAAGTTTTAAAAATAAAGCATTAAAAAAATCTTAAAGAAGGCACTCCTGGTAACTCCCTTTCCCTTCCATTGCCCCCAGCCAGTAATCAGTAATTAAGTATTTTTCCTTTTCTTGAAATTTTGGAAATTGTTGCTTACATTTATTTAAACCAGTATTTTTAAATTAAATTAACTCTTCTTTTATCCCCTCCTCTAGATTATTTATGAAGATGCTGAAAAGCACTGGGGCCAAGACAGAACCTTGAGGTACCCCACTGCATGTAGTTATAGTTCAATTGAGGACTACATGCTGAGTATGATTAGTCAGCCAATTGCAAACCCATCTGGTGGTGATACCATCTATGGCAGTGATACCATCTACAGCATTTCATTGAGGGCCACATCAAGGTTTGTGTTTGGCCTCAGAGACCCAGAAGTAATGATGGGGTGTAGCCATGGGTGGGCATGGCCATGTGGGCATGGCCATGGTGGGTGTGAACAGATACTAAACGAATGGTTGTAAGTCAGGGACTCGCATTATTTTTGAGTTGTAGCATACACTCATTACCCTTTAACTCACAGAGCTGTTTGGAGATATTTTCAGGTGAAGATGAAGGGAATGCTTACCTGGATTTTCTAATCAATCTTTTAAAAATTCCAGAGAATTTTGTGT
>JANHZT010001161.1:44560-58445 GCA_032468215.1 Stegonotus admiraltiensis
AAAAACTGAACTGAAAAAACTCTCATCAATAGTTCCTTATCAGATTGGAAGAAGGCATTGAGTGGAGTGCTATAAAGTCAAATCCTAAACTCTCATTTCTTTAACTTTTAAATAAATTACTTGAATTAAGAGGTGGGGGATGTGTTTATTAAATTTGCACTTGACACAAAGTATGTAAGATAGTAAATAACGTAATTAAGAAATAAAATGAAAACATTGTTGATAGAAAATTGGCAGAACATAATAATGAAATTTAACAGAAACAAATGTTACAGGAATCAAAATATTGGGTATAGATCAGGAAAATTACTTTGAAAGACATCTTAGAAATTGATTATAAATTAAGCATGAAGGACTAAAAACTAGCATCAAGGACTGAAAACTAGTTCCATGAAGAGAGATTGAAAGTCTTGGGCCTATATAGCCTTGAGATGTTAAGTCACAGATAGGTAACAAACCCAAGAAGCAAGATCCACGCAGGTATAAAAAATATAAACTTGGAAACAATAAAAGTCCCAAGTAGCAGGTCAATTAAAACACTTCCTTTTAAAGCCCTCATATCTTGTCTGCCTGTCTCATACCAAAGTAATTTCTTTGCCTGCTTCTCACAGCCTGGCCTACAGTAATACTTATTCATCTAAAGGAATTTTGCATAGACAGTACCCAAGATCTATTTTCTATCATTGCAGATAGTGCATTCTTGATATTAAATGCAGAGCAATAGTGACTCCAATTATTCAGAGAAATAGCAAGGTTCTTCTTCCCTGAACGTAGACAAATAGAGGCATGTTTTCATTTTGACTTCTACCCAGAGATGGGAATAGGACTCCCCAGTCAAAATTCCAATTCCAAGTATATGAATCTATGCCTACAAAAAATGAGTGATAATCCTGATACCTACATGTGGCAGATGCCTCAATACAGTATATAAATATGCCTCCACATCAATAGGCTAGTGAGTGCTTTAGCAGGCTACCCATCTCATCTAGTCCCCACTCTGCCTTCAACAGTAATTTTATACTGATCTGCTGGGGTGCCTGTCATGAAAGGCTGGGCCATTTGACCTTGTTTGTTTTACAGATTCAATAGTGGAAGTATGAAATGTAATATATTTCTTTGTATTTGAAAAAAACAAACCCATCAAAGAGAAAACAACTGGTATTTATTTTCCTGGATTATGTGGGAAGGGAGAAGAAATAGGAGAATCCACAAAGCAGAAGTTAACTTTCAGATGTTCTGAACAGAACATCTGGCTGTATGATAGGGTACTCTAGAGAAACATTTATACAGCAGTTGCTGCAACTTTTAAAAACTGAATGCAATCTCAAGAAAATGGTTTAAGGAGTTGCAAACAGTATCACATTTTTGCAAACTTAAGGTCACCTTTTTTGCTGTAAATATGAAATGCAGTTTATTCATAATAAATAGCTGTACTGTTTTTTCTTAATAATGGGAGCTAAATCTAGGCAGTATAAATTAAACTATTAAATCACCATGACTGTACAAAATAGAAGAAGAAAAGAAAGGAAGAATTCCCTGACACTGGTCTATGTGGGCTTGCAAATTATCAGCTGGGAGGAATTCACCATAACACTGCAGAGAATTATTCTAAAAAGAGGATATGGTTAGCCACAGAATGAAAGTTTTTGCTGAGTTGCATCTCATGGTGAACTGCTTTTTGCACTGAAGCAATTTCTGTCCACTTACAGCCAAAATCAGTTAAAGTGTGTAGCAATCTCTTCTGAGCTCAAAATGTTATCTGCTAAATACAAACGAGAAAAACACCAATTTAGGACAAAACACAACACACTTAACTTGTAGAAGAGTGAAGCAAAGGAGAATGAGATTTCTATATTTTAATAGTTAAAATTAATACTTTTCAAGGGACATTTCCCAACAAGATATGCTAACCATTTGTACAAAAATTACATCTATCTGTGAATCTGATCATAATGCAGGTGTGAGAGTGTAGTTACCCTACTCTTAATAATTGGTTTAAAGAGTTAAAAGAAAAAATTATTCCACATGATCAGCTTGCAACATGAATTTCAGTTTCTGCAAGTTTTTATGTAATTTGCTATAAAGCAGCATTCAACATTGCCTGCGCACCGCATCGTTAAGGATTCAACGGGGTTCCATCATCTCTACGGGAACCAAAACACGTCTCCCAGGAGAATAGTTGTAAACGTTTGCCGTCAGGTAAAAGGAAAACAGACAAAGTAGAATGTAACTGGAACAAATCTCGGACAAGGAGGAAGAGGAAAGTATGCCTGCTTAATCCTTATTTAGTCTAACTGCCTGAGCTGCCAAAATTCCCAGCAAGCAAATCGAAAAAGTAAAGTGAGCGGAAAGCCAGTCCGTATCCGAACTAGAATGTGCCAAAAGGAAGACAAAGAAAGCTGTTCTATAAATCGCAGGCTTGCCAAGCTGCTTTGCAGCGCCCGTCCTTCCTCCGCTCGGCTCGCGCTCTGTCGGTCGTTTGTGCTGGACGCTGTTTGCTTAAAATCTTCATTTGCTACCCAGAATTCAGCGTCTCCTTCCCAGACTCCCCCCCCTCGTATTTCTCTTTCTTTCGGTTGCTACTCACTCCAAGCAGACAGACTTTCAGCTCTCTTATCGCCATCATCTGTTTGGGGGGAGGCGGCTTCTCACCCTTGAGAGGAGCGAACCCTCCAGTCTCTCGCTTGTTACCTAGTTCCAAAAACGGGCAAAAGCAGCAACAGTTCCAGCTACTTCTCAGCAGCCCCAGCCCTGTGCCGCTAGCGGTCACATGAGCACAACCCCGGCTTCGGCTCCTCCTCGCTTGCTTTTGCCGCTTTCCTCACCCAAATCCAAGGCTTACAAAATAGCTGCGCTTCAGCGTATTTCGGAAGACGCAGTTGCCAGTCTTGGATCGGCGCGCTAGACTCGCGGCTGGCCCTTGAGCGTTTCCAGGTTGCGAAATGAACAGAAGCAACGCTGCGTTCCCGCCCATTTTTCTCTCAGCGCGCGTCCCGCTGGCGGAGGGCTCAAATTTCCAAGTACAACAACAGCAGACAACGCTTTGAAGTGGATGGGGAGGAAGAAAATGTCACGGATATGATAAATGGACTGATTTAAAAGCTGCTGGATAAAATTAAAAGCAAAACAAGATACAGTACTTTTTTTAACACGGCGTCTTTGGGTTGATATTACTACTAGCCATTTACCTGGAAGCAGATTTCAAAGCTACAGTACACCCCTGTAAATAAAAACAAAAACATTAAATCAGAGATTAAACCATCTAAGTAGCAATGTGTTTGATAGAATTGCCATTAAGGTTATAGCCAATAATGCAAGCATGTGCTGCTAAGGAAAGCAAATTTAGAATTCTAAGCTTATCAAACAAAAGGTGGATTTTGTGACCTGTATAAATCAAGTCCATTTATTTTGCTCCAACACAATCTGAATGTTTTGCAAACAAAGGTTAAGATAATCTTTGTGTACAAAAAGGATAAACATGGAATTAGTAATGAACAGTCTCTGACCCATTCTATTCCGGGAATTTTCATAACTGTCTGTATTTAAAGACCTGAGGTCAAGGAAACATTCCTAAGGGATTTCTCACTTTTTAGTATGTTTAAAACTTACAAAAAACCCTAAGGCCTGTTATCCTAATTATAGGCCCTGCTGATTTTAATTTGGAAAACATCTGAGTTTTAATTCTCTAAAAAAATTAAACATTTACTTTTAAGCTCAAAAATAGCAACATTATTAAAACAAGTCAGAGCGTAATAGAGTGATAGAGCAAACTACTGACTGCAAAATATCTGTGTTCAGTTCTTGACCTCTCTAGTATCCAAGATTAAGGTTCTGAGAAATATACAACACAAAAGATCAAAACTATACAGACGTTTTGTATGTGAATTGGAAAATGTAGGATTGAGGCATAGCAATAATTGTCCATTTAAGGCTGAGAAAGCACTGGGGATTTCCCCACTTTCTGTAACACTTGATGCTTGCTTGTTAACTTGTGAGATTATAAGATTGATATTTCCTAGATAAACTAAGAATCAGGCCTTCTCATGTGATATTGATGGGACCCAGTTTTGACAGTGATGGGATTTGTGATCCAAAATTGAACATAGAAAAAGGATTTGCTACTATCTTTTTCCAGTGGTGCACTGGGCTAGAGGTGGAAAATATGTAGCTCCTTCTGGGATGTACAGTATTTTTTTTAATATTTTTTATTATTTTTCAAACGTAAGCATAAAATATAGCTTTCAAGAGCAAAAACTCGATCCAGTCATAGATGATTTCCAGCATATTCTCCTCTAAAACTCCCACCATTGTTTGGCTGATTTCCAGCATAGTCTCCTCTAACTCTCCTCCTATTGCTTGGCTGATTTCCAGCATTTTATTGGCTGATTTCCAGCATATTATATTGGCTGATTTCCAGCATAGTCTCCTCCAAAACTCCCACCATTGTTTGGCTGATTTCCAGCATATTCCCCTCCAACTCTCCTACCATTGTTTGGCTGATTTCCAGCATTTTAACTAGTTTCCAACGTATTTCTCCCGAGTCTCAAACTCTTAACTAGTTGGTGCCCCTCCCTTTACAATATAATTATCTAGTTCATGTCAGTTTCCCAACATGCTTTTCCACATTAATTTTCAATATGTTTCATAATAATCATTTCCAGCATAGTTTAAGTTAAATCACACTTTGTTGCTAAAGTCTGTGTATCTTCTGATTTCATTTAATAAGACCATAATCATACATATTCACCAAACTACCATTGCTTACAAATTAAAGTCAAAACATATTACATCAAATATTTATTTTTCTTAAGGTTGCCTCACATTTGTATATAGTCTTATTTAATATTTGTAAACACCTTTATCTCAATCCTCTATTTTAATTACCATCTCTTATTTTCTATTTTTATTACTCCAAAGCCTCTTCAATTTTTATCTAAAAATCATTTATACCTTTAAGTTTTTAAACATTACATTTCAAATTAATTACATTTAATTTTATCTTCTTTGTTCCTTCCTTCTCCTTTCTGTCCATCAGTTCCACTTCGAGAGTCTATTTACTCAATTTAAAAAAAAAATGTGTGTATCTCTTTAATGCCTTTGGAATGTCCGCTCCAAGTGTGTTGCATCCACTTCCTGTCTTTGTTCCTACGCCGCCCCCAGTTTTTTTTGCTAAGCTTGTTGAATTCCATTATGAAAAGTCCAAAGTATTCCATCTTTCTTCATAAAATCACCCAGGGACAGAATAAGAATCTCCAAAATACATAAATTTAATGTTAATTTCAAAATAATCCAAGGTATTAAACCATTTACAATGTTTCTTTTCCAAACGAAAGGGAAATCTTTTTAATCCACTCTTCTGCTTAGTCACCACAGACTCCATGGCAATTATGTAGCCACCCGTCTGTCACTCTTCATTAGCCTCGTTAACTTTCTAAAGGTGCAACTTCCCAAAGATACATTTCTCCAATCAACTCCAAATAACTCCAAATAAGTGAGAAAGAAAAAATCCAATTTTTAAAGTTAAAGTGCCAATTATTCCAAATCAAATATCCAAGTCTGTCATGGGTCTTTGTCTCCAAATGCTTTTTTTTTCTTTTCCCCCTCCTAATCTTCAATTCCCATAGATCTCCAGCCACTTTTTAAGGCTGGGGACTTATTTTCCAATCCATTTAGTTCTGTTACTTTGCCTGGGTTGGTGTCACTCACCTGGCTTCAAGATGTTGCTCTCTGCTCTTCTCTCCTGCATGATCCTTTTCCCGGTCCAGTGCGGCTTTGCGGCAGCCGCCATGGCTGCCTACCCCCACCTCCGACTTAGAGGATTTCCTCTGGCCTCCAAGGAACTTGCCCGTTCCTCTTGGTCCAACGAGGTGCTCCTCTCTTCCCCCCATTCCCTACAGGATGAGGTCGGTCCAAGACCAATCAGAGAATGGATCGTCAGCTGGGGTTTTTGCGGGCTCGTTAGAGCCCTCCATTCCCTTGATTGTACCACCGTGGTTCCAGACCGGAAGTCTGGGATGTACAGTATTTTTGAATTATTGGCTGGGCTTACATTTAAATCCCTGTTCTTTTTTCCGCTTATTTTTTTTGCTTTTTTATTTTTATCTTTATTTTATTGTTGTTATATTGTGAGCAGTTTTGACTCAGATGGTAGCTAAATTGAATAAATTAAATTAAATATTAAATTAAAACTGAACTGACTGTATGCATATAGAATGATAAAATTAGACTAAGAAGCATTTGCTAAATAAACTGTTTTGTGGTGACCAAAGACAAATGCTGATACTACATGACTATGTCATGCCAGTATGTCTATGGGAAAAAGGAAAATATTAGAAGTCTGAAGTCAGAGAGCAAGATTGATGACTGGGAATGCTGGGAATTCTGGAACTATCTTTGGTTTAACAAGATCATATGTTGAATGCAGTGGGAGGATCTGAAAAACAAAGTTACTGTTGAAGATAACTACTATACTTTTTGGAGTATAAGATGCACTTCCCCCACCCCCAAAGTGGGTGAAAATTGTAGTGCATCTTATACACCAAATGTTGCTGAAGCCCCGCCCACCTGGTGGCCCCACCCTTCGGCCATTTTCAGCCTCTGCGTGTTGCATTTTCAGCCTCCGCATGCCCTATTTTAGACTCGTTCCAGGCTGCAGGGATCACCACAGCTCATCGCCGCCAATCGCCACCTCTGCGTGTCACATTTTCGGCCTCCACACATTGTGTTTTCGGCCAGTTCCACGTGGCGGGGATCGATGGCGGCAATCCACGGTGCCTGGAACTGGCTGAAAATGCGATGCACGGAGACCAAAAATGGAGTGTGTGGAGGCCGAAAACATGATGAGGGCGAAAATGCAATGCACGGAGGCGGCAATTGGCAGCGATGTGCTGTGGCAATCCCCGTAGCCTGGAATAGGTCTAAAACAGAGCATGCAAAGGCCAAAAACGTGATTCACTGAGGCCAAAAATGTGATGTGCGAAGGCGGCGATGGGCTCTGCCAATCCCTGCAGCCTGGAACAGCTGATTGGTGGTATTCTGGGAGGCCGATCCAACTGCCAATCAGCTGTTCGTGCTAAATCAGGCTGCAATAACATGCTGAACCTAACCAGGCTGTTTGCTGCAAGGATGCTAGCCAGATTAATACCGATGGATGCTGGTAGGGAGAGGCAGAATTTTTTTTTCTTATTTTCCTCCCCAAAATGGGTGTTGGTCTTACCTGTCACGCCCTTTATCTCATGGGGGGGAACGGCAGTCAGACATGGGATGACATTGTCTGTTAGCCAATCAGGACCAAGTCTGCAAACTATTAGGCCCCACCCCTCTTGCTGATCTTCAGTTTGTCGGCGAGGATCATAATGCAGATGGATGTGTCTCCAGCTGGAAAAAGAGAGAGTTAGTGGAACCCACCCACCCCAACAACATTTGGATTGGCCCCCATTCAGGGAGGGGCTGACTGCTGTTCCCCCCCATGAGAGAAAGGGTGTGACAGGTAAGACCAACACCCATTCTCCTCCTTAGTGGGAACGGCAGTCAGACATGGGACATACCAAAGCCTGTTGTGCTGTTTGGGAGGGAAGTACACTGGTGATGCAGATCCTATGAGGAGTGGATTCCCTGCAGCACTTGTCTGCTGAAAGCAGCATCTGCCGACACGTAGGAATCCAAATGATAATGCCGAATGAATGGTGTCGGGGTAGACCATGTTGCGGCTTTGCAGATCTCCTCCAATGAGGCCTGAGCTGCCCATGCTACTGACGTGGCTGCACTCTGGGTGGAGTGAGACATGATACACCGCGGAACCGGTAAGGACTGGGACTTGTAGGCTGTAGAGATCGAAGCTCTGATCCATTGGCCCAAGGCCGGAGCCGTGACTTTGGAACCCATGGAGCTAGACTGGAAGGAAACGAATAAGGCTTCCATCCTGCGGAAGGAAGAGGTGCATTTAATGTAAATTTTTAAAGCCCTTCGAACATCCAAGGTATGCTATATCCTCTCTAAGTGATGTACTGGAGATGGGCACAAATTGGGCAAGACCAGTTCTTGGGTTCGATGAAAAATGGAATTAACTTTAGGAACGAAGGTGGGGTCTAGGCGGAGCATGACCCTGTCCAACTGAAAAATGCACAGATCTTGGCAAATCGAAAGGGCAGTCAGTTCTGAGATGCGGTGGACAGAGGTGATTGCAACAAAAAATGCCACTTTGAAGGAAAGAAACCTGAGAGCCACGTCATGTAAAGGTTCAAAAGGAGCCTTGGTCACGGCGGATAACACCTTGTTGAGATTCAATGTGGGAAATCAGTGTATGACCGGAAGATGGAGATTGGAGGCCCCCTTGAGGAACTTACGTACTAACGGATCTCTGGCGACAGATGTCAACAAATCGCATGCCAAAATGGAGGAAATGGCTGCAGTCTGCCATCGTAGCGTGGAGGCAGAAACACCAGAATTGGAACCCCTCTGCAAAAAATAGATAATATGAGCAGTAGAAGCTGATGTGGGAGCCACGTTCCTCTTCTTGCACCAGTTAGAGAAGGTGTGACGTGTGGCCTCGTAAATATGGTTAGTCGAGGCACGCTGAGCAGCTTGTATGGTGTGGATGGCTCTATATATTGGCCTTAGCTAGGAGACACCGCTCAGTCTCCAGACGGTTAACTGTAACCACTGGGGTTCTGGATGAACTAGAATCCCTTGAAGTAGGGAAATCCTGTCACTGGGAATGCGCCAGGGGCGTGCTACCGATTGGGTGACCAAATCCGTAAACCAAGGCCGTCGAGGCCAATGCGGAGCCAGCAGGATCAACTCCGCTCTATCCTCCAGAAGCTTCCTGATTACTCTGGCAATGAGCGGAATGGGAGGGAAGGCGTACAAAAGGAGGCCTTGAGGCCAAGGGGCAAGTAGAGCATCCACCGCCTCTGCTCCGGGAGTTGGAAATCTGGGAAAAAAGCATGGTACCTGGTGATTGGTCTGAGAGGCAAAGAGGTCCACAGCTGGAGGCCGAACCGGGAGGTCAGATCCTTGAATAGAAGAGGATGAAGACTCCATTCTGTCTGGTCCACCAGGTGCCAGCTGAGAGAGTCGGCTTGAACATTCGACTTCCCTGAAATGTGGGATGCTTTCAGGGAGGCTAGATGCCATTCCGCCCAAAGACCCAGATGAAGAGCTTTCTGCATGAGGGCCTTTGAGTGAGTGCCACCCAGCCTGTTCATAGGAGCCTTGGCAGAGATGTTTTCTGTCAGCACTAAGACATGCTGACCTCTGATCAGGTGGTGGAACTGTTTGAAGGGCCAGATGAATGGCCCGAAGCTCTAACCAGTTCATGTTGAATGGTCTCTCTTGCTGTGTCCATTGGCCCTGGGCCATATGGGGCCTCAGGTGGGCTCCCCACCCCGATAGACTGGCATCTGTGGTGAGAACTAAGCAACGGGGTTCCCGGAACAGACTGCCCTTGGAGATTGCAGTTGAAGTCCACCAAACTAGTGAGTTGAGGGCCATGGGGGGATTATTATTATTGTTGTTGTTGTTGTTAGGGATGTGCTCCTGCGCACCCTTTGGAAGGGAAGAAGGAACCACTGCAACTGTCTGCTATGAAGACGGGACCATGGGACAATGCCAAATGCAGATACCATTTTACCCAAAAGGCAGGAAAGAGTGAATAGAGATGCTGAACCATCCCTGCAGCAGTGGAGGGCCAGCTCATGAAGGCTGGTTTACTGGTCCAGTGAAAGGGAAACCTCAGATTTGATGGTATCTACTATAGCCCCCAAATGCTTAATGCAGATAGAGGGGGTTAAGAGGCACTTGGACCAATTTATGAGGAAACCGTGGGCCTGCAGCTCCTGAAGGGAGGTGCTGATATCCTGGTGAGCTAGGGTTTCTGATTTGGAGAGGATGAGGATATCATCCAAATAAAAGAGAATTTGAATGGGAATGGCACGGATGTGGGCAATGAGGGCAGCCGTGAGCATAGTGAACACCTGCGGGGCCGAGGATAGCCTGAAGGGTAATGCCCTGTACTGATAATGGTGTCCAGCATAATAAAAGTGGAGAAATTTACGATGGGCAGAAAGGATGGGGATGTGAAGATAGGCTTCCATCAGGTCAACTGACAAAAGGAAGTCCCCCACCCTAACGGAGTCTAAAATTGTTTAAAGGGAATGCATTTTGAACTGGTGGTAAATAATATACCGGTTCAGAGCCTTAAGATCTAGAATGGCTCTCCAGTCCCCTGAGGATTTAGGAACCAAAAATAGGCGAGAGTAGAAACCCTTCTGTGCTGGCAACATGGGACCAACTGAATGGCCTTGATTTCTAATAAATGATTGTTCGCCGCGGCCATGAGACGGTGTTTGGATTGATCAAGAGACAAGGGGCAAGGAACAAAAACCTTAGGGGGGGTGGAGCGAAACTCCAGAGAGAGACCCACTCTAATCGTGTTCTGTGTCCGCCATTTTGAATCTGCTTCGCACCCCAAATTTCTCCAATGCGGTTGGGTCCCCAATTGCTACTTACTTGTTAGACCCCTGGACAAACAGTAGTGGTATGGCAGGCAGTTTGTGTGAGGGGAATCCACCAAGAAGGTCTGGATCGCTAGCCCTTGGGCTGAAACTGTGATCAACTCTGGCACGGTACTCATGCTCTATGCGCCTCCTGCTGCTGAGCAATAGCTGTAAATGCAGCGTTAAACACTCGCTGACAAAAAAGAAACTTCCAATGTCCAGGAAGAAGTGGGGCCGGTGCGGGTCAGCACCGTGGAGCGGACTTGTGAGCGCTGCTGGTTGGACTGCCAGCCAGCAGTCCAAAGCCACCACGCGGCCTTCAGCGGGATCAGACAGTTGTCCTTGACGCTGGAATAAGCTCTACCAATTTTGTTTGGGGGCAGAAAAAGCTGAGAAATCTCAAATGAGGCCTAAGACAGGCTCAGAAACGAAGAGACACAACTGTCCAAGCAGACAGAGTCAACAAACCAGAGATCAGCAAGAGGGGCGGGGCCTAATAGTTTGCAGACTTGGTCCTGATTGGCTAACGTCATCCCATATCTGACTGCTGTTCCCACCAAGGAGGAGAAACTAATGTGTGTCTTATACTCTGGAGCATCTTATACTCTGAAAAATATGGTATTAATTTTATACAGAAATAATATGTTTCCTATATGGTACAGATACAAACCAAATACAGCTAGTCCTTGAGATACAACCCTAATGGAGCCTGCCCATTAGGGTCATAATTCAAGACTGTCATAAAATGAATCACTTGTTATATGACATTTTTACTGTGCTTGTTAAGTAAATGAACTGGGTCATTAAGTGAACAAACATTGGGTTTGCTATTTGCTTTGGTTCATTAAATGACCTTCATAATCGTTAAGGGAACTGAGACACTGGCATGGAGCTTCTGGAGAGAACCACTGCTGCCTGCCCATCAGCTGTTCTAGCAAGGCAAGGTGGGTCTCCACCTTCAAACCACAGCACCTCCAGGCAGGTGCTTGGACTTAAATTGGGTTGGCGGCTGGATTTCCCAGCTTGGAGCCTCCAGTGGGAACTACTGCCACAGTTCAGTAGAAAACAAAGGATTGTTCTGCAAGCAATCTTAAACCATATGCAAAGAAACACACTACAGCAGAATACTAAGGAATTTTGCTGAGTCTGCTTTCTGTAGACTGGCTAGTATTTCTGCAAACAATTCCAAGGCAAACACAAACACAGTAAATGAAAAAACGTTATTTTTAGAAAGTACTTACAAACAAGCATGGTACTATAACAAAAAAGAAAATTTTAAAGTATTAACAAAAGTAGCTACAGTATTCCAGGCCTCAAGGCAACAAAAGAAGCAACAAGAGATTCACTTTTCTAGTCCTCCACATGGCAACAGTGAGGTGGAAAGAAAGCACACTGGGTGCAAAGATCCCAATCTGGATTGGTCATGTGACCAGGGGAAAACACACACATGACCATATGGACCTTAGAAATCACCTGCTGTAACTGTGAGAGATTTCCAGTTCTCAAAGAGAGGTCACAGGACTAAAAATGCCTGCTGCTTCAGAATGGACTGACTCTAGGTCACATGACTTCTGAGGCCTCATGTTGCTCACAATTTTGAACCCCTGCCATAAGTACACTTTTGAGGTATATTCATAACTTCAAACAATCATTAAATGGCCTGTATATCTCAAGAACTACCTGAACAGACTTCAAAGAAGTAATCTCTGGACTAATATAAAATAAATACAAAGACTTATTTTATAAATAAAGTGGCTAAGTTTTATAGTCAAATAAATATTCTTATATAACAAATATTTAAAAAATCAGTCATATTCCTGAAGATATTTGGCAATAATTAAGCAAACAAATATCAGATCTATAAAACACTGAAATAAAACACAAATTAATTCAATCCTATAAGATTTAGCAGAAACGTGTTGTGCCAGATATCAACAATCAAGAAAACACAGCCATTCTGCTTCATAGATCCTCGCAACATATTTTTCCAAAACACGTTATGTTAGAGTACAAGATGAAAAGGCTATCACAACGTAGCCCTTTCTAGAGCAATCTTAGTGTACCTATTTCTTTGCTTAGAAACAACCAAGAGGAAAAATATGTGAAGAAATAAGAAGGATATTATCAAAATAGCAGGATTTTTTGGGACTTGGAGAATGAAATGTTTATGACCAGAAGAAGTAGCAGTCTCTGAAGAGATATGGATGGCAGGGAGACAAATTATGAAATGCATGCAACAATGTTATCATGCACATTTACATGTTTGTGTCAGAAATTGTAATACAAATGTATAACAGTGACATTTGTATAAAGCTGATACCCTGTCATCATTGCAGTTGCTGCAGATGGTGCTGTGAAGAAATATATTACTGGGATGTGAAAGACCCACATATGAATCTATAAGAATAACACAAGCTGTTGGAGTTAGTATACATAGAATATGTTAAGGAAATCTCAATAAATATATGAGTATCTCAAATCAATATTTCTTATCAATAAGAAACTTTTGTCAGGAAGTTATTACTAGCCAGAATTACTGGGCATAGGTACACATTGGCAAATCAAGATTTGTCTCTGCATTAATGATCACTAGAAAAAAGAAATAGAAATATAGAAATAGAATTATTGGCCATGTGTGATTGGAGACACACAAGGAATTTGTCTATGATGCATAAGCTCTCAGTGTACTGTACATACAAGGAACAAGTGATAATCATAAAATACAATTATCATAAATCATAGATACAACAGTCAGTGGTTGTCATAAGTTACTAAAGCAATCAACATAAATCATAATAGGATACTAAATAAAAGCAATCAACATAAATCATGAGAAACAATAATGAGTTACAGTCATAAGAATCTAAAGAAATAAGGACTTCCGGTTTGGTGTTGCGGCAATACTGTGAAAAAATAGCGGGTTCTGATGAGCCCCACGAAAACCCCGACTGGCAAACCGCCGCCAACAGGTCTGTGGACCAATCCTGTCCTGTAGGGACAGGGGAAAGAGAGGGTCCCCTTGGACGGCCGAGAGGAACAGGCTAGTTCCTCAAAGGCCGGAGGAAACCCTCTGAGTCGGTGGCGGGGGATGGCAGCCATGGCAGCTGCCACGAAGCTGGGACAAACCGGGACAAGAAATGTGCAGAAGGAAGGACGACATGCTTTGAAGCCGGGTGAGTGACACCAACCCAGGCGAGAAACAACGATTATGTATTGACGTTTACAAATAAGACCCCCAGCCTTAACTAGCGGCTGAAGAACTGTGGGGCTTGAAGATTTTGTAAAGTAATGAAAGGAGTTAAAGATCCTTTGAGAAATCTATTTCAGCACTGATTGATTGGAATGAACTGACTATTAACTAATTAGAACTGGATATTTGAATTTCTTTT
>JANHZT010001161.1:58545-70403 GCA_032468215.1 Stegonotus admiraltiensis
TTATGGCAATATAATAGAAAGACTTAAATTAGGATGTTGGAATTTATGTTAAAAATATTTGTTTTTATTTGTAAAATCAGTCTACATATCTGTGACTGGACCAAGACTTTGTTCTTGAAAGATTTTTTTTTTATGTCTATGTTTGAAAAAATAAAAAAGCCAAGAAATAAAAAAGAATCTAAGGAAATAGGTATGTATCTATTCCATACATAAAAATATGGAATAGGTGCATGAGAAAAAGCACATAGACTTTTGAGGAATATTTTGGTGCATGAGAAAAAGCACATAGACTTTTGAGGAATATTTTGCTTAGTTGCTTCTTCTGACAGCCAAGAAGCAACTCATTGTCATACTTGGATTGTGACACCTCCTTTAACAAGGGATGTAAAGCAGCCAATCATTTGCCTTTGTTCTAGTATTATAGTTTTTGTTGCTCAAGGAAACAAAGCTAAGAGAGACAGGTTTGTCACTTATACTCATTTTATTTATTTCTACAAAATATTATATGGCGCTTAGACTCAAGGCTGTCCTTAATTAACCAACATTCATAACTTACAACTCCCCCACAAATTAATTAATCACACTTCCTAACTACATGGTTAGGAAGATAACCATACTAAGTACATGGTAGCTTTTAGACTGCTAACACCAAAGGTTCAGTGAAATAGATTTATCTTGAGTACCTTCTTGAAGGCTATGAGATTTAGGATATTTCACACCTCAAGAAATGTTCCAGAGTATGAAGGCAGTTATTAGAGATGAAAGGTCATTGCCTTTCACTCATATGGAGTGGGAATTCTCAGTAGCTGGTCCCTGCATGAACGACAATTTTCTTTGCTCACAACCGTTTTCTACCCCATTTCCTTGTTTTTCACATCAAGTTTACTGTATAACAAATGGCTAATATTGCTTTGCACATAAACATTCTAAAAAGCAAGTCATCTGAATTTTTATAATGGTTACATTTCAGTGTGGACCTAAGCATGCTTAACAGTGTTGGACAGGGATCAAAATATTCTAAATTAATTCAGTAATTCATTTTAAAAATGTTTTCATGCACATAAACTGCAGATCTAATTACATCTACCCTACTTACCAGAGCACAGGGCAAGGAATGCTGCAAATCCCTTCTCCCAAGGAGGTACATTATCTATTGGGACCAAGAAGAAAGACCTTCTCGTTCCTCTGGTTCCTTCCCTTTGAAACATTATCCCCACAGGAAGTAAGATTGGCAACCTGTTTGACATTCTTTCACAAGGCCCTGAAGACCTGGTTTTGCCAACAGACCTCGGGAACCCAGAATGGGATGGGGCCCATCAAGTGGCTTATTTGATTATTGTCTTCAGGGGGGTGAGGGGTTATTACTTTTTATTGGGCTTTTTTTTTGAGATTTTTATCTTTGTAAGCTGCCCAGAGTCACAGAGAATGAATTAGGCAGCCATATAAATTTTCATTCATTCGTTCAGTCAGTCAGTCAGTCAGCCAGCCAGTCATTCATTCCTAAATACATCCTTGAATTTGAAGCAGGAATTTGCAATGGAAATTTCTCTTTTTCCGTATTTTCCATTTGTAGCTAATTTTTTAAATAAAATTATATTAATTATAAAATTAGTATCCTGGGTGATAACTAAAATCTTTGGACTGCTAAATAGACATTTTATATTGAAATCTGTGGGTTATAATCTGGTTACATGAACATAGAGAACTTATTTGTTATGGTGTTCAGCATACGAAATGTTTTTTTTTGTGTCATTTGGAAAATATGAACTACAACATTTGGCAATGCAAAGTGCAACATTCACCGTTGTGAATGTCTACACTGCCTGTGATTAAATGCCACCTTCATATGAAAAGCTCTCTACTTCCTTAGAACTCATTATGTTATTGAAATTTTCTCCTATTCAACTTAAAATTGTTTTTCTATATGGTAATTTAAACATTATTTCATATCCTGCATTTAGTAGAACAGAAAATGGTTTATGGCATTTTTGTGTCAGGTACTTGATATGTACTGTCATATCTAACACTTGATACTTTATGAGGGTCAAACATACCTAATTCCTTCAATTTCTCCTTCTAATTTTTATTTGTGTGTGGCACCATCTTTGTTAATCTGTTTCTGAACGTCTTCTATACTTTTAAGTCTTAAGTCATTCTCATTTTAATCCACGTTTCTGAGATAGGATTCTTCATGAGCCAAAGAATCCAGACACATAGCTGTTTTTGTTTGTCACAGCAGTAAATCACCATAATTTTCCTCATCTTCTGACTTTCTTCTCCGCTTCTCCATTCCTTAAGGTTCCAATTTTTTTCCTATCCAGTAAGATTTGTTGTATGTCTTCCTATTAAGTCTCATGGCCAATTTCTTCCAACAAAACCTGAAAGCAGAGTATATAAATCCATATATCACTAAAACTCTTACCATGACCTTTAACTGGGCAAAATAGTGTATTAACTTTTGAACCAAGGTACTTCAAATGGGCTAGCTTACAGAAAGCTTCCAAAACCTGGGGATCATGATTACCAAGGAAATGAAAGTTGTGGCTGCTTCAGTGCTACTGGCTGCTACTGTGCTACCAGGTTGTTGCAATCACATTATCTTCGTTTTCAACATTCTGAAAGTTTTCCAGTCAGTCTCACAATCCCTCAACTCATTCCCCCATTTAGCAGCAGCCACTTTCCTGCATATTAGAAAGGGAAGGGAAGGGAAGGGAAGGGAAGAGTTCCAGGATTCTAACAAGGAAACCTACTGGTGAAACCAAAAGTTGGAAGATGCTCCTGCTACACTGCTTTTTTGCCTGCTTTTTGTCATTCTGTTTCTCTGTTTAATTAAAGAAGTATCTCTAAAACAATGACCCAGTGGGGACCAGGCTGTCTAATACTTTCTAGATCTCTTGCCATGCACACATGTTCATGCAACTTTCTTTCAAGCTTGTAAGTTCCCATTCTATGTTCTCTTCATAATCTTAAATATCGAAGTGTGGTCCTTCATTATTCTACAGCTTAATGAATCTTCTTGCAGTTCTTGCGTATAGTTTCCTCACTGTTAATAGAACCTTTGCTTCCTCTTTTCTATTGGTAGCTTTCCGGTGGACCCTTCCTTTCATTCTATGACCACTTATTTTATAGAAATCAGTGACAAAGTGTTTGCTTCCCTCATCTACTTGTTCTCCACCCAGACTTTTCTTATCTCAATATTGAGCCAGTTTGCAGCTGGTAGTCCTACTGCATTAAGCAAATGTGATTTTTTAAAAAATACCATGGCTATTTAACAAGCCATATTACAATAACTAGTTCACCCATAATTTTAATAAGCCCTCCAATGGTTTAGAGATTTGTGAAGAAGCCCTTGTATGTTTTTCAGGGTGGTAGGGTATGAGGTTACAGATTTTAACTATTTAAATGGTAATATGTTATTATTTATATTGTACTTTTTGTATTTATGTATTTATTTAAATACCGGTAAATGTATATGGCTGCCCAACTCACAAATACAACTCTTGGCGACTGTGAAAAGAAAAAAAAATACAGTAAGAATATATTTCACAATCAACTGACACACTAAGTGGCTAATGAACACAACATATACCAGCAGTGTGGGTTTGTTTCTCCTGACTATCTCCATGCATGGAAAAACAACTTGGTCTTTAAGTCTTTCCAAAAGATGAGTGAAGTTGGGGTCAACCTAGTCTTAAGCAGTATGGCATTCCAACACGCAGGGACAGCTTTGAAAAGACACTTTAAATTGTTTTATCTGTATTTGTATGCAATATTCTTGACATGGGAAGAATGTAAATAGGCAGGCAGGTTTTAATTAAATAAGATGTACATCATTAATGTATTATGATTTTTAATATGAGAGTGCTTTTGGACTTTCATGATATAGTTTTTGAAGTTTTATTATTTGCTCCATTTTACAATATTGCAATCTGGATAGTTGTTAATGATACCTATACTAAACTCAACCCCCCCCCACCCTTCTTCTCCGGGATAGGTACTACAGATTATGTGCTACATAGAACAACTTTCAAATGGCCTATGGTAAGATTGTAATACAGAAAATGTAATGATACCATACCTGTATCTGACTATACCAGTTGAATCTAGAATTTCCTTCTTTTGTAAGAGGAACTGTAACCACAGTAGTTTTACAAGAAGGTTGAGGAAGCAAATGTAGAAGTCATTAATGCAGTGGTCATTAAATGAATCAATTGTTTGCAATGAGATATTTTTCATAAAAACTGGAAATAAAAGCAGTTTTTGGCAAAAATATCATAAAATGTGATGTCATGATTGTAGGACGCTGCAAATGGTTGTAAATGTGGGCCAATTGCCAAGACCCTGAAATGAGGTCACAGGACCACAGAGGGGGCCCAGCCTTTGGAATGTCAGAACTCAGAGGTAAGTACCTTGGGGGGGGTGTCCATCGTAACTTTAACTAGTTACTAAGTATTTTATCCATATTATAGATCCGTGATGGCGAACCTATGGCACGGGTGCCACAGGTGGCACACAGAGCCATATTGGTGAGCATGCGAGTGTTGCTCTAGCTCAGCTCCAGTGCGCATGCCCCCACCGGCCAACTGATTTTCAGGCCTTCCGGTCCCACTGGAAGTCAGGAAATTGGCTGTTTCTGGCCTCCGGAAGGCATGGGGAAGGCTGTTTTTGCCCTCCCCAGGCTCCTAGAAAGCCTCTGGAGCCTGGGGAGGTGGAAAAACGGGCCTACCGGGCCATCGCATGCCAAAAGCAGGGGGAAGTGTGTGGGGGTCACATGCACATGCGCGGGAGGGTGGGGCACATTGAATTATGGATGTGGGCACACACACCCACATGACCCCCGCTTTTGGCATGCGACGGCAAAAAGGTTAGCCATCACTGTTATAGATTGTAATCCAATATTATTGTCTCTATATGATAGATTAGAAGCGGGTGAGACTATTAGCTGATATATAAGCCTTACTTTACATATTAGCTTCAAAATTTCATTTAAGTTCTACCCTTGATTTATCCTTGCAATTGGAGGACAAACGTTATCTCACTACTGATTTTCATTATACTATGCTCTTATAACATTGCCTTCATTCCATTTGCATGCTACAACTGAAGCAAATTTTAACTATTCCTATGTTAAAATAGTGCTCCCCTTTTTCTCCCAATGCACTTTTTGCCAATGGGAAAATGGCATATCTAATACTTTTCATTGATTATGTAATATTGTGAGATGTAGGGTCTGCCCAATTCCTACTGACCAATTTAAATTTCTGGAGGCACATCCTCTTTATGATCTCTAAGAATTATCCTCCATAGCCATCTTTGCATGTGCTAAGGGGGTAAGCAGGTAGGCGGCTTCCGCGAAGGCATCTACCTAAGTGATGTCTGCCAGGCGCTTTCTGATACATTAATAAGGCAATGCAGCCTTCTTATAAATATTGATTCCATCTTTTTAAAGAGAATTGCACCTGTTTTTTAAATAAGGATTTCATGTTTATCATGTTGAAAAAGAACTATATCTATTTTTAAAAAGTAATGCTTTTAAGAAAGGGCTAGCCCTATGCTCCAAAGTTTGATATAAACTAGAAGAGAGAGCCAGGTTCTAACTGTTGTCTGTGGCTGGTTCTGCCATCGTAGAGTACATTATCTCTTTTCTGCTGTATACATATGGCTGTATTTTTTTTAACTTTGGTCTAATTCCTGATACTGCTCTTTGCCAACAGTGGCATGCATTTGCAGCATTACCAGGTGGAACTTGTTCATTATCAATCGCTCTCTACTGTTTACACCCCCCCCCACTTCCATGCCTACAACTTTTTTTGCCAGTTATTTGGAGATTTAGCTCTTTCATAAAAATGCCAGATTTATAACCTGACACAGCATAGGCACTGAGCACATTGGGGTCTGCAACCTATTAATTAGACAACCTGATAGGTAGCTAAGCATGCTACACTAAGCACTTCCCTATACTAGTTCATATCACATTAGACAAAGTGATTGGTGGCTGTTTTCCTGTTGGCAGATGATGCATGGTGGAGGACTCCGCCAATCCTTTTCTTTAAAGTGTAGTGCATTAAAACAGTAAGGATAGCAATAGTCATCAGCTCATTATTGTGATAGAATGGAGCTAGCAACTGAAGCAGCAAATTTTATGCCAGCATACTTTTCTGCAGAAAAGAAAGAAAAATAGCACATTAATGTGGCCATATGATGCTTTAATGCTATAATCCTATAAGATTTCAACCAGGGAACTCCTATTTCTGACCATTAGGCTATTTTTCCATCAAATTATTTTATCTTCAATCTCAGTTATGAGATTGTCTCAGTGTATGAGCC
Organism: Stegonotus admiraltiensis; assembly: GCA_032468215.1. Taxonomy (NCBI): domain Eukaryota; kingdom Metazoa; phylum Chordata; class Lepidosauria; order Squamata; family Colubridae; genus Stegonotus; species Stegonotus admiraltiensis. Next base: position 64,873 of record JANHZT010001161.1, read on the forward strand.
TAAGGATTCTTATTATTGTGTCTTTCCTTCACATAGTAGTTTGCATTCCAAACCATAGTTTCAGATTAATTTTTTGTACAATTTCTTATACTGTCAAGAGATAAGATAAAGCATGAATTTGCTGCATTGTGACACCAATTCTGAAAGGTAGTTCTCCATAGAATGACATCATAATGGTTTAATCTATTGCTGTGCCAGACATCAATAGCTCCATTTGCCATCTTATAAACCAAAGGGGTCACCTACAGTTAAAATAGTGAGTTCAATTTTATCATTCCAGTTTATTGTTAGTTAAATGTAATGCAGAATATTCTACATAGGAAAATTGTACTACATAATAAAAAGCTTCTAAGGTAACCTAGATAGGGGTTAAAAGCATCCAACAAGATAAAGATGAAGTCAGTGACAACACGGACAATGCCCAAAGAATATCCACTCACAAGGGGTGGGAAACGAGTGTCTGATCCAAGAAAGTGTGTAAAGGACACCTAACTAACAATCTTCAAGCTCAATTATGAAACGGTGCCACTGCCCACTAGGGGCAGAGAGACCAACATCTCAAATTTCATGTCTTTCAACCAATTTGAAGGGACAGCGGCCGGGGGGGGGGCAAGGTCGGGTCCGAGTCAAGTGAAGCCATTCTCAGGACAAGAGCTGGACCCTGGGAGGGGCGCGCCAATGTGCCTTTTTTTCCGAGCGGACTAAAGCCATTCATTCCGCATTACCGATTCCGGCTGGGCCTGTCCGGCCGGAATAAACCGCTCTTACAGGGCTGCGCCCGGCTCAGGCGGCTCTCGAGGCTGCGGTGAGTCAGTCGGAGGAGAGGTGAAAAGCAGAGCTGCTCAGCTTGTCTGAGGCAGGCTCGCCCGCCTGCTTGCCTGCCTGCCTTCCCTCCCTGGCGGAGGCGGGGGCAACCGTTTGTGTCCGACTCAGACCCCTCCCTCTCTGGCTCGCTCGGTGTGAGACTCTCCCGGGGACGCCCGGAAACGCGCCTGGGCCCAAAGGCCTCAAGCCAGCCGTCTTTTCCCTCAGCCCTCGCTTCTTGGTGCCCTTGCGGTTAAATGTAGCCCCTGGAACAGGCGGGGAGGTTTGCAGAAACATGGCGGGTAGGTAGCACCTCCCTTCCACCCCAATTTCCCCCACCCCATCGTCCCGTTGCGAGAGCCCCTCCTCGGAACAAATAAGTCCCAAAAGGAAAGGCAGCGGCGCCTTCGAGAGAGAGACCCCCCCCCAGCAACTCTCCGATTTGGGTGGGGTATTTGGGGCCTCTCTGCCCGAGTTGCATAGGGTGTGCGCCTGTGCAACTATGGTGAAAGTGTGGGGGGTGTTTTTCCCCCCTCTTCTTTTGAAAAAAGATATGCGGCTCGCTCGCGTTTCTCAGTCAGTGAGGTAGGAAGGGCTTGTGGGATTTGTTGGCAGAGGGAGGCGTCCCCCTTCCGTCTCTCTTCCCTCGGAGTGTGAATGTGAGGAGGGGGCGAGGTGTGGGGTCGGTTGCCAAAAGGGGCTCGTAATGAGGCTGGGGTGGGTTGGTGGGGGAGGGCGCCGCGCGGAGCCCCTCGGCGAGAATTCACGTTGTCTTTTGTTTTGTCTTAATCCGCCTGCCCAGATCTGTCGCTGCTCCAGGAGGACGTTCAGGAGGAGATAGACGGATGTGAGTACCCCCGGCCGCCGCCGCCGCCTTCCCCCTTTGCACATGGAAGGCCCTCCCAGCCCTGCTGCTAACGGGGGAGGGCCGGGGGCGGGCCCACTTCCTTCTTACCCGGAAACTGGGTGCCCCCCGAATCTTGAAAGAAATGGGGAGAGGGAACCCGTCCCTTTGCAAGCGCGGTTGGTGCCTTGGATGAAATACGGGAGGGGCAGAGGAGTATTTTGTTGACCTCTTTTAATTTTGTTTCCGTGAATGGAGGGTTTGAAATCGTGAGGGCGGCCCAAGTTGCATTGTGGGAGGAAGTAGCCAAGCTCAGCTGTTCGGGCTGTTTCCCCCATTTGAGGGCATTTAGACGTACTGCATGGCTTGCAAAATTATCTGTGGGTGCCTTTACTTCCTTGGCAGGCCCTGAACTGAAAATGGGGAATGCTATGAATTTGATGGGTTGGTTGGGTTTAATAGCATAGTTGCTAGTCTTTTGATGAATGTGATGTAGGTCATGTGGTGCTTCTGAGCTTCCACTTTACTACTCCTGCCTTTGAAGGCAGTTGTTTATTTCTTGCCACTGAAATTGGTTTAAGGTGGAAATACAGGAATTGATTTTCTTTCTGGTTATAATGTTTATGTGTTTAATTCATCTCTCAATTGAGGGATGTATTCGTTTTTGGGTTAGTTGATGCAGTGAAGAACAGTTTACTTTCTATAAAGAATTTTTAAATGCCGTAGTGTCATTGACCTTTAGTAATATTGAGGTAAATAGTTTTCTGGATAGAATAACTGCTTCTACAGTGCAAACAGAAGTAATTCTTTACGTACCCGAAATCTACTCTGGAGAGATATGGAAAGCTTAGTAACAGATCTGGGGTGGTGCAAAGCAGGGGCTGTACAGAAAAGGGGGATGTCCAGCAGTTCAAATAAATATGTATTTGCATTGCGTTATATTTTGCTTCAGTTTTAGAAAAAATGCAAGTTAATTTCTATTTTAAATAAATTTGGTGATGGGTTTGCAGTTGGGTGGGGGTAGAACAGATTTCCTTCTGCGACTTGCTGCCAATTGGAAGGACTATAATTAATTCAAGAAATGTATTTACTTAAAAACAGGTGTAAGTGTTTGAAATAGGTTGTATTTGTACTGTCTGTAATTTGGCATATTCTGTTAATTCCTGGAAAAGTGTGAGTATCTTTTAAAAAGAAGCAAATATGCTAACAGTCCATGAAACTTTGTAGCCTTTCCCAACTTATTTATTTTCATGATGTGTTTGGCCAGAGTTCATATAATTCTGAGCCAGTACTCAGGATGGTAGGGAATTCTGGGAGTTACAGTACAAATCATCTGAAGGTTATTATTTATTATCAATCAGGTTTGGAATATCTGTGAATTATGCCTCAGAGACTTGAACTTTTTAAAGTCAATTTGTGCATTCAGCATTTTGATATCGTAATATAGAAACTTTTTTAAAAAGGCTGCCATGCAGGAGGTCTTATCCATTTGAACAGTATCAGATTCATTTTGACTGGCTAATGAAATATGAAATCTCAGAAGACAAAACAAGATAGCTCTATAGTATTTGTTGTTCAGCCAGTACTCATTGTAATCCCCTCAACTAGCCTTTATTTGTTTTCTGGACAAGTCTGGACATTTATTTCAAAAAGTAGAAGTTGTAGAAACTTAACATTTTCCCCTCCTGTAAGATTACGTTATAAGGAATGCAAAGAATTCTTGGATGTGAAATATAGAATATAGTGATTAGCTGTGCAGAACATCAATTTTTTAAAAGAATCTTTTATTTGTTTTAATGATTGACAGGTACAGGGCTTCGCAAGCATAGATTGAGTATATTGGCCTCCATAGGCACTAATGAAAATCCTTGATATAATGGAAAAGTGAACTAACAATGAAAAAATCAGAAGTGATTGTACTTGAATTATATATATATCACCAATAAAGATGCAAAACAGTTTGATACTGTTTATTATAACATCTTTTTTGAGTGACTCCAATGCCATCTGCCTGGAGACATACATTGTATGTAATTATTTCCTGGCCATTAACTTTTAGATTGAATTACTGTGTAACAGAGTTTATCTTGCAAAGTTTCTAATTTGTAAGGGCAATTTTAGGGGAAAGTAAAATTGCTTTCTAATTGTAAACAATGTTCTAGCATTCATCTGTACAGCTGAATTCACATATTCACAGGGTTGTTTTCTCTCTTCCTTTGCTAACACATGAAAGTGGCATTTGTCGTATGAGCTTTCATGCCTTTACTTTCTTGATTATTAGAGTTACAGTGGGAAAATTTTATCAAAGAGGAGTATCTTTTAATGAGTGCTTGACGTGTTTGAAATCTATATTAGCTTCATTTCCTGTAAAAGTCATCTTTGTGCCAAAGTTCTTCAACTGAGAACACATTATTTCTTGTTCTTACGTGTTTTATTTTGAACGTTGTACCCTGTGTGTTCCTTGAGTAGTGCAGCTGTCTTGGCCCTCTATACAGAGGCTATAGAAATGTTCATCAAAATATTTTATCTGTACTCAGAGATTTATGGATAAAGGTAGAATCTTTACCTGGCCATAAGTGAGGCACTGATAATGCCAGTAAATTGAATTGCATGTTATAAATTGATCTCCTAGTAGAGTCTGGTTGGTGGGTATTTTAGTCTAGAATTCAATATGCAATATGCAATTTTTTGTGTTCCTAGGTGTGGCATTTCATGCCTTAGGAAAGAAGGCGGCTAAGTTCTTTACTTTTTCATTTGAGAGTTTGTACTTTAAAATTATTTTACGCAAAAACAGTGGCCCAATTTCTAATCTCTAAATAGTGTCTAATTAGACTTGGGGTTGTATTCCAGTTAGTCATTTTTGAGAACACTATCTTTCCACCTTCTATCAGGATTAACAAGGGTATTTTGGTTTTTGTTAACCTTTTCTTAGTTTCGCTCGCTCTGCCAGTAATTTTCAAACAAATTAGAAAACAGCAATTCTAAGGAAACTGCTGTCATATAGCCTTTTACCAGAGTTTGTATTATACATGGTCTATGAGAGAGCTAAAGAGACTCTTAGGAAACATTTTAGATGCAGAATATTTAATTTAGGCAGAATATACAAAAAATTTAAATCCTGAAAGCTGATCTCTGTTGGGGACCAGTTTGCTACCTTACCATTTTAACTATGTCAAAATATTAGAAAGCCTTTTACAAGGCATTCTTTTTAATGAATACATTTGTCTTTGTGGTTCTGGAACCACTGGAATATTAAAATGGTAGGTCAGTGTTGGCGAACCTTTTTGGCACTGAGTGTCGAAACGGGAACACGCACAGGGGAGCATCAGAAACTAGAAGAGCAGTTCCCTGTTTTGCACGCGTGGGAGTGCCAGAAACCAGAAGAGCAGTTCCCCAGTGTGCATATGCACACCGGGAAGCTGAGCTTCCATTTTACGGTGTGCATATGCACCCCGGTCACCTGGTCTTCCAGTTTCTGACACACACGTGCGTGTGAAGACCAGCTGGCATGCCGGAAACCAGAAGCTCAGCTTCCCGGCATGGATATGCATGCCAGGGAGCTGCTCTTCCGGTTTCTGGCACTCCCACGTGTGCAAAGACCAGCATGCGGAACCCAGAAGAGCAACTGGTGACGGCTGGTGTACCACTTCCGGCACGCGTGCCATAGGTTCACCTTCACAGTGATAGGTCATGTTTTCCATTATTACACTTTTTATAGAGACAAAGTACATTAGTTTTTGTGGTCATTAGATAATTTTAACATTTGATTGATTGATTGATTGATTGATTTGATTTATATGCCGCTGTTCTCTGGAGACTCAGGGCAGCTTACAATGCGTTAAGCAATAGCCTTCATACTTTTGTATATACCTGCTTAGTAGGG
>JANHZT010001161.1:102419-116702 GCA_032468215.1 Stegonotus admiraltiensis
ACACACACACATACATATACATATACACATACACGCACACACACACACACACACACACACACACACACACATAAATATATTATAGTGAAAGAGAGATCTCTTGCTTTCAAAACTGTTCTCCTTTTTATACAGCATGAGAAATAAGAAGCACCTGATGAATGATTATTGAAAAGATTAATAACTGGGAGGAAAAATAAAAGACAGACTGAATATAGAAAACAATGGAGAAAAATATTTATGGGATTAAGAATGTGAATAGAAAATGAGTTGGAAAGAAAATACTGCACAATAAAGAGATTTTATTGGCAAAGCTGATAGCTTAGAAAAGACCTAGGAAGGTAATATAATAAGGAAGAGACAGAAGCATAATTTGTGAGAATGGACCTGTAAACATGGAAGGACATTGGGAAGTGGAGGAGGAAAAAAAAGAACCAAGGTAAAAAATTCATCCTGAATTGATTCTAGAATCAATAATTTTTAATTAAAAATGCAAAGTAGGCTAGGTTTAGAGTAAAGAAGTGGTCCAGAAGCCAGAATGAGATTACTGATTGAAGAAGTAGATCCAACATTTTTTATTATCTGAATTGAGGCAAAGGAAGATAGGAACACTAAATGAGGGAAAAAGAAAACAATCTCTTGGCTCCCTGTGGACTTTATATTTCATTTCTGCCACACCCTGATTTTGATGGCCAATACTTGCTATTTCCTGCATGCAGATCGGAGCGTGATTAATAATAATTTATTCCCTTCCCATTTCCTTTGTTTCCCCCCCCCATACAGAATACTTTCTGATGTGTGTTAATTCCCATCAAGAGGCTGTAGAACAGACAATCGTGGCCCTCCAGATGGATAATGACAATGACGTCAAGTATTTTGCAAGCATCCACCCGGCCAGTACCAAAATTTCTGATGATGCTATGAGCACAGCCTCTTCAACTTACTAAAAGTAGTTCCTGAATGTTGGTATAATTTTAATAAAAGAGAACAAACATTACAAAATTGTAGGCAATCATCAGGTGCTCCTAACATGGATTACTGAAACCTCTTTTCCACAGAGGAGAGAATATTTTGCCAGACTTAACTTCAGTTGGATGTTATCTAAATCTGAGATCAAGAATTTTGGAGTCAAGGAAAACCCGTTATGTGTTGAATCTTGACTCTAGAAAAACTTTGCTCAGAGGATTGTATTTGTCACCAGAGCCTTAAATCTTCTGTCTTCCTGAATATGTGAAACTTGAATTATCTGAGCATTTTCAGTGTAGAAAGGGAGTGATTTCCAGAGACTGTCATTTGTTTTCTGTCAAAGAGTTACCTTAGCAAACTCTTTCTTTCTTAGGAACCAGTAGCTGGCGGATTTATACCGAGAAGCAAAGAAGCTGTCTCCAGTATTAGCTATTAAAGTTTTTAATCTTTGAAAAGACTTAAATTTGTGTGCAGCTGGGCACATCCTTAAGTGTGAACAGTTTTAATGTGTGTAAATGAGGGAAAAGTAGAAGTTTGGTGTTTTGTTTTTCTCACCTTAAGGATTCAGTGCCAACATTAAACCACAATCTGATTTTAACCCTTAAAACACAGCATATTGCTGTGTCTGTGAGCAGAAATCTATGCTGAGTACCTGTGTCCTGATATTTGATTTTTTTTCATGCTGGTCATGACCTGAAGGAAATCTAATAGCACATGTACTTCAAGTCAGGTATTTTAAACTTGATCATGATCAGTTCTGAGGTGCAACTTTTTCTTCATATACTGTACATATCTTGGACCACTCGTGGGAGTGCTGCAGCCTTTAATCATGCTATTTCAAACTGTTGTGATAACATGTTCTTTCCTTCTCAGAATAAAAAATTTATTAATAAGAACGAACTTTCATTTTCTTAATGCCATGTAATCCCTTGAAACTACGAACTGTTTTTTATAAAACCTTTTCCCTGTTCGGTTGTTCAAATGTGCATAAAAATGCAGGTTTAAATTAGCATGATTATGTCAGTGTTTTTTGATTCCCATGGTTTCCTAAAAAATAGTTGAACATCCTGATTCTACTGGAGAAAACATCTGTACAACTAGTATTTGTATATTTTCATAGCCTCAAATTGCAATGAAGGTATTTTAGGGAGGAAAAAATCTGACTTAGCCTGTTTTTTGAACCTTGATTATATGTAGGTATCTGTTTTTAGGATTGCAGTAGATTTATGAATGCCAAAGTGCTTAAGAATCCTGGTGGTGCAATGGTTAGAATGCAGTATTATAGGCTAACTCTGCCCAGTCTGGAGTTGAATCTGATGGGACTCATGGTTGACTCAGCCTTCCATCCTTCCAAGGTCGGCAAAATGATGATCCAGATTATTGGGGGCAATATGCTGACATTGTAAACTGCCCAGAGTAAAGCAATATGAGATGGTATATAAGTCTAAGTCCATGATTACGAACCTATGGCACGCATGCCAAAGGTGGCACGCAGAGCCCTCTGTGGGCACCTGCGCTGTCACCAGCTGCTCTTCTGATTTCCGGTGCATGCATGCGCGCCAGCCAGATTATCTTTGCGTGTGCCGGAGCTCTGAAAAGCCAAAGACTAGGTGGCCGGCACGTGCATGCTCTCTGGCCAGCTGGTCTGAGTTTCCGGGGCTCCGGCACCATGCATGTCGGAAGCCAAAAGACGAGGTGTTGCCGGCTGCATAATGCGCGCCGGCCAGCTGGTCTTTGGGTTTCCGGGGCTCCAGCGCATGCATACGCGCACGCCCACATATCCCAGTTTGGGCACTCAGTGCTGAAAAGGTTCGCCATCACTGGTCTAAGTGCTATTGCTATTGCTGTGTGAATACCTCAGCATTGTATGACACTGGGATGGGAATTCATAAAAATACCTTCCTGTGAATCCTTTAAATTTTGTTAATAGTAGGCATTTGTTCTCATTTCTGGGAAAATATTTGATTTTATCAACATATTATATATTAGATAAAAACATTAGGGTTTTGCATGCCTGTTTTTACTTAATGGTATAATAGACTTTTCACTCAATGTACTAGATACAGTAGGGTAGGTCTTCATACCAATTCTGCAAGAAAGCTGAGCAATGACTAGGGGAAAATGGCTTTTGGGAACTTGTCACTTGATGTTCTTGATCATCTCTCCAAAATGCTTTGAAGGGGCATTCACTGGGGAAGCCACATTCTCTGTGGATGCTCAGGTGAGGGTTTTTTTTGGGGGGGGGGGAAGGTCTCTACTTCCCCTACTGTGATCTCTTCTCTAGCTTAATTCTGTTGATGGGAGAGGCAGTAACATAGGGCAGAAATATAAATAGTTGGTATTATGCTATCTGCAAAGTTGATGTTTGGCTTTCCGCACGTGTGCTGCTATACAACTAAAGAGAACACACTCAGATTGCAAACTGGCCATTCAGGTACACTGTGGTTTAATTTAATTACGGCTTGGCAAAGCAGTTGGGGCATTCCTAAGGTGCTAGTGTGAATGAAATCTCTGATACGTTGAAGAAGCCATGCTTCAAAGGGACTGAAGACAGCTGGCCTCAGCTGTCTATAGGGGGATGCATAGGCTATGATTCCCCTGGGACCACCAGTGAAGTAAAGAGCATGTGCAGAGACAGCTATTAAAACTGCTGATCAAGATTGGCAAGGAGCCTGCCTCTTATTTCAGAGAGGGCTTTATGAAAAAGCTCTGTTTGGAATACTTTGTTTTCCTAATATATTTTCTGTTTTCTCAAGCAAAATGAAAATGGACAGAAAAAAATTTCTGCTTAGGCATTATCAATCCATATTTCATCAGCTTATTAACAGAGGGCTTTTCCCCCTAAATGTGAGCCAGCCTACATCAAAATGCCAGTTAAACTGTTGAGTTCCTAGAGAACAGGTCTAACTTCCCTTTATTGCTCCAGCTGTGACCCAAACGTTCCCATATTTACTACAAGTCCTGGAGCAAAGCTCTCACACGCACCTTCAGAACCCTCTGGCTGCAAATAGTCCAATAAGCCAGGTTAATCAAATGGCAACCACGGCCCGCAGCCCAATAAACCAGGTTAGCTAAACAGTAACCAGAGCAAGAAGTTCAGCGAAGCAGGCAAACTGGCAAGCCCCACAAGACAGAGTACAGCAATCTCCAGGCTTTGGCAAGTGCACATGAGGCTCCACAGATTCAACGCTCGTTCCCAACAAATGCCCCTTCCACTGGCACCTCCTTACATCTCAGTCCCCAGGTGTGCCTTGTGAAAGAGGGCGGGACACTCAATCTGCGTTGATCTCGCTGTCTCTCTTTCCTCCTTACTCTCGGATCAGGAGGGGGTAGCCCTTGCTCTTTTGAGCTCTCCCTGTCTGCAGGCCTTACTAAGGCCTGGACTGACTGACCTTCCCATTTCCTCAAAGGCCAACTGCCTCTCCATCTGTCAGTTCTTGTTCCAGCTTATCTCCACCCTCCCCCACAGATTCAGACTCCGAAGGGGGCATGACAAACCCCATTTTTTTCACTATAGTGTGACAAGAGTCCATTTATATTCTTTATTGCATTTTTCATAACATTTGACTCATAAGTACCTAGTCTTCAGGAATCCTTGTTTACTTTCAAAAGTGCCCTGAAAGTGTAAACAAATACTTTCTACTAAATCATTTTATCCACATCCTTAAAACATTTTAGCAAAATAATTCCTCTGCAGTAATCATGATTCTTCTGAAGCAGGTTTCCTTTTATGTAACTTACGATTTTGACTGGCATTTTTTAATCAATGTATCCAAACCAAGCATTTTAATCTGTCTTCTAGTTTTGAAATTGCTATTTCTCCCTGCTATGACTCCTTTTTTTTTGAAGTTAGCAGAACACGAGTTTCATATAGTTCCGTAGGAGCTGGCCTTATGACCATGTTTTTTTTAACCCAAAAAAGTATGTAAACAAAAGTTGTTTGCAAGTTTCACAGCTTCTTCTCAAATTAGAACAGAAGGACCATCAGCAAGAGTGGATATGTGGAAGTTGTAAGCAAGCTTAATTTACAACAATGTATAGCATTCTAATCAGACTGTATTAAATTGTCTTATATATTTAACGTTTGCTTCCAATTTTCTGTTTTTGAACCAACAATCTAGCGCTCTTAATGGAACTTGAACAATACATACGTTGGTATTTTCCTTGTGCAGCATTATATACAAAACATACCAATTTCCTTTCCTTTCCTTAGTAAGTGGGAAAAGATTCTTAAGAATCAGATAAGCAAATGACTTTCTTTAAAAACAGTAAACATTTGCTTACTTAATACCTCCTTAAAAGAGAGTTGGAACACTGAATACACTGAAGAATGACATGGGGGAAATAATTATTTTCCATGCTATAATAAGTCCCTAATGAAAACATGGGGCTACCTTCAGAAACTGGAACAAACAGCGAGATTGTGTTCTCTTCCAGCTCATGATGAAAGAAGTATATGAAAATTGGAAATGGGGAAAACAGATTCTGCTTTCAGACAACATAAACCAGTGTAGGGTCGCAGAAGCAAGCAGCAGGGCATTTGAAACTTTGCAGCATAGATAGGTAAACTTTGTATCTACTAATCTACAGAAAATTCATAAATGAAAGAAGTGGGAATGAATACAAATTTAGGTCTCATTGCCGAGCTGTTTTCTCTTCATTAGGGTAGATAAAAACATTTGGAATTCAGAACAGTTTGAGCATTCAATGAATTAAGTTCAAATCATGAACATTCCAGAAATGCTTCACACTCAAAACTTTTAATTTGCCAACAATTTGCATCCTAAAAGGATTTTTTTTCAACTGCCTTCCCTCATTAGCTAACCATTTTCTCCCATAGAGAATGATTCTGATTCTTGATTAGATTGAAGAATCGTACAGTACAATCCAGAAATGTGAGTCAGAAAGAACCACAATTAGTAATCTGCTGTCCTTTTGGTTTTTCTGTAGAATTGCATTTATTTAATACAAACATTTTTCATAGGTTCAGTTGGTTATTACCACATCAGGGCTCTGAATGTGGATCAGAGAATTTATTTGTGAATCTTAACATTTTTAATTCAATAAAACCATTAGCAAGTGGCTGTTAAATTTATTTTCTTGATTAACATATTCTTGACAAACAAAAATTAGCCAATATCAAAATATTTGATGAACATTGATTATAAAAGTTTGACAATTTAATAGAAATTAGTATGAATTCAAAAGAAAAAGGTTTAAATACTGTCAGAAATATAAAATGTAACAGGCCAAAAAAAAATCTACCTACAACTGTCATTTAACCAATCTCCATACATTTTCTTTAAGGTTTAAAAAAAAGTCGTTCTTTAGAATGTGCATCTCAGTGTCATTTGTACAAACATTAAATCATGGCCAATGATTCACAACAGTGCAATAGGCAAAAAGAAAAAACCCCACCCATCACATAAAAAATAAATATTATAGACAGAAACTAGATAAGCTAGAAGCACCCTATAGAGTTCAATAAACATCAACCACTTCAAATTGAATTGGGATTTTAAATGATGTGGCTCTGAAAAGCCACAATTTATTGTAAGAATTCACTGCTGGCAATGGTAACTAATTAAGTGTTAAGGCAGATGAACATTTCCATCACCAATTTATGGGTATATATTACCAGCTTTTTTATTTATTGGAATCGCCCCCTTTTAAGCACAGAAAGGATCACAAATACACTCCCCCCCATTGCCTTTTAGAAAATGCCAGGAAGGGCTTGGGGATAGACCTTCTTCCCTCCATTGCATTGTGCTTGAGAGGACCACCAAAGCACTTACAAAACACTTTCAAATGTGTACCAAAAACTGGTACAAGTTCTAGAACAATTATGAAGCCCTTTCTGAATGTAATACTTCTTTCAAACCCACTAAAATGGCCGAGATTCTTTCTTATCATTCACCCCAGTTCCAAGATCCTGATGGAGAGGCTTGCACACTTGTATTATACAAAGTGCTCTCAATCCACCAAAGAAAGAGTGCAACAAAAATCACCTTCAACTCCTTTTCTTAAATCACGGGACCTTGATAACAACATTCACTAATTTCTTTATCAACAGAAAGAAAGGTAGGTCAGGATTATGAGGTTTGCTATAAAACCTGCAAAATGCTTCCATTCTCTAATTAATTGGCAACCCTAGGAATCTGTTCTACATATAACCGCATTGACAGGGTTCAAGAATTCGTAGTGGATTTATGGATATGTGCTTATCAATCTTTTCATTTTAATTTCACATGTACTTTCATAAAGCTTTTAAAAAGTCAGATGAAAACATGTTACATAATACTAAAGTTTGGAAGATTCCACCGTTTCGGGCACATCTATTTTGTAAAGCTCCTTTGTTACTGAAAGGCACAAGTAAGAGTGAATAAAAACAATTATGAGGAACGAGAGCAAAAAAATTACAAAGCAAATAAATGAATGGGATATAGATTGGATCTCCCCATTCTTAACCAACAGCCACTTTTCTTACAATTCCTTTATCCCCACACAGAAAAGCCTGGACGATTGTGGAACAAACTTGCAAACATCTATTTTGCTGTGTCAAGTGTGGCTTCTCTATAAACACTTAACAGACAACTGCACTGACTAGCGACATATCAGCCTTGTAAATATCGTCATAAAAGCCATTTCAATGCTAAGGGGAAGTTCCTTTTGAAGACCAGAATGGAAATGCTTCTTACCAAACTTCCTTATAAATTAGAGTACCTGCAAATGGCATAGAGAGGGGTTGTGCAGTGTTCTCCCCTCCTCTGCTAACCTGTTGGTTTCGGTGCTTGTCAGAGAGAAACATGGTCATCTGCATGTGTGGCCAGAAAGATAACCAAATGGAGAGATCTGGGGGAGGTGGATACACAACCTTCTCTACCTGAAATTTCTTATGGTCAAGAATTACCAGACATATTGCTATATGCCCAGCAGAGTACGTACTTTTTCCTACATCCGTGCAATGAAATATCTCGTATGAAGTAGCCCTTGGACAGATAATGCATGAGAGAATTTGAAAGTCTGCTTCAAAGTGAGTATGTAATCGTTCTAAAATGTACCATCATCCCCTCAATTCCCAAAGATCAGCCAAAGCTAATGTCTGAAAGGCTGAGTAACTAGAGAGCTGCCCCCTCCTGCCATCTCTCTCTCTCTCTGCTTTATCTTTCCAAGTAACCTGAGCCTGATAGGCAGAAGCCACACGTAGGACGGGGACAAAATACCCCCAGAATGTAAAAGAGAAAATATTTACAGAATGTACAGGCCATAGATTTACAGTAAGTTGCACAGTCCTGGCTTTGCACAGGGAAGAATCCAAATGCTCAGAAATCCAATTAAATTGGAGTTTCTTTTCTGTCCTTGCTTGGAGGTGGCTTTACTGACTCCTGGATTGCCTTTGGCTGCTCTTTCATAGCTTTTGTCTCTGGGACACTGTCTCTTGGCAGGGGCAGTTGCTGCTGCATTGGGCCCCCTCGTTTCTCAAGCTCTTCCTCTTCCTGCACCTGCTGCTCCGTTTTGGCTCGCTGCATCTGCAAGAGGCGAAGCTGTACTCGCAGTTCAATGATGGCCTCGCGCTCCTCGTGAATCGCTTGGTTCAGATGGTTATTCTTAACCTTGATCCAGCAAAAGGGGAAAAAGGGTCACTTGAGCTTTATACACAGCCAGCTACTGATGGAACTAATGAATCATTAATAAGGTATTCCTCACTGCAGCTCTCTCTTGGAAGGGAGACAAGCGGGGTCTCATCAGGCAGAACAAAACAAGAAAGGAGGCACTTGGAAAATCCAGCCCTAGCAGAAACGAGCAATTTATAATGGCAGATTCAAAGGCAACATAAAATATGTGCCTCCTTCCCCCAGCCTTCCTCATAGGTCTTGGGAACTGTTAATTATTTATTCATATATATTCATTTTTGAAATGTGCTTAAAAAGAAATTTTTATTTGTACTTTTATTGGGGGATTTATCACTCAACATAGGTGAAGACAGATGTGATTAATAGGATATGAAGTGGTTCCCCAGTACACATCACGCCTTAGCCATTAACTCAAGCTTTCACTGTCACATCCATGTCAGCCCAAGAGGGGTTAACACTTAAGAGATGTAAAGGCACATTGCAAACTTCAAAGGTCTAGTTAAATAATTCTCTCTTAGCTTTCTTTCCAGCTATAAATAAGGAGGCAATAATGTTGATCAATTTTTCAGGCTGTGGTAAAGATCGTTGAAAAAAATGAAGCATTCTACAAAGCAGTGTCATTGCTTTTGCGTATTATATATTTCTATGTATTGCTTTTGCTGCCAATTTGAAGAAGTTAAATTGCAGAGTTTATTTCTGGGCAGCCGTTCAGGTTTTCTGTGACACAGAAAATTCTAAGAGTCAAAGAAAATAATTATTTTGGTTACATGTTTTAACTAAACAGGAAACCTCTGTCTGAACAATATTCTGTATTTCACCTAAATGGAAGAGTTTATTAAACAGTAGAGAAGCAACATGAAATGCCTTTATTGGAAAGACAGGAAAACTTTTTCAATGAGAAGGTTAACCAGGAAACCCACAGAAATCTGATGAAACTTCCTGCATGGGTAACATGGATCAGTGTTGGCACACTTCCACAATGTCCTTTAAAAAAAAAAACCTTCCATGAAAGAAAAGGACAGCATGGAAAACAGGCTGGTACGAATTTAAAACGATTATCATATTCATTCAATTATTTTTGTTTTATTATATTTCATTGCTCAGCAATACTATTGATTTTGAAATGAGAATTTCAAAACCAGAATGCTGAGAAATATATTTTGGTTCTTAAATAAGATAATAAACTGCATGGAAAGTATTGCAGGAGCCAATCTTAGTCTTAATGGTGAGCTTTTCCATCAAGTATCTGTCCAGATGACATCTCTACTACAAAATCATTGTGGACTATGAGAATGTCACATTCACACTGACTTATAGCTTTTTTTAAATTTATAAAATGACTGCATCAGAGCAAATATAAGACTGTCTAAATTGCGAACAATTAATTTGCTATATTTATGTGAAAATAATACAGTTCGGTAATTTAATTTCAACTGACCGTTTTTCCCATTTTTAAATTTCCTGTTTTACTGTTTGATTAAATGTAAAAAAAATCAGTTTTTACTCAACACTTTAAAATATCATTTCTCTCTTTGTTCTACCACTGGTGCTCATTCAGTTAAACTCTGCTATTATAACAAAATTCCATAAAGAAGAGTTTTTCCTATTATTTTCTCTTTTTTTGTTCTTTTAAAATTATCCACAATGGTTTGATCCTGAAAAGTGTTGATGCTAGTTTGCATTTAACAGTCTGCTTACAAAAGGAGCTGCTAATCAAACTGGTTTCCTGCCCTGATGCAAGTGTATTCTGCCCTGCAAATCTACTGATAAAGGGAGAGGCAGGAAAATAATCCCACATCTTCACATATAAGGTTAATTGGAAATCTATTGAAGATTTCTTAACTCAAACTATTTATTCATAATATTTTTAATAACAATAAACCTTGCCTGCTTAGAAAACTGTGTAATGTTAACCTAAGTATTTGGTATGCATAAGGTCCCAGATGGAGTCCATGTCATCTCCAGGTAAGCCTGAAAAACTTTCATCTAACCAAACTTACTACCAAAATACAGAGCTAGGTCTGGGCAGGATAGATGAATGGTCTGCCTTGATATATCAGTATTATGTTCTCTACCACACACAGGTCACAGAACAATAAATGAGTAAATTTGCTACAAAACTCATCTAAACCAACCCAGTGACAAAGTGGAAAGCTGCTGTTGCAGCATCTGGTAGATTACTTCTAACAAAGGAGGATCTGCTACTTTCTAAGCTATGCTATTCCATAAGTCAAATAACATTTAATATTACAAAAATTTCTTTTTTGTCATATGTTGCATCATATTTTCCCATGCCTGAATAAAGAACTTGGTGAATATCTACTGCACAGAAAACCATCTCACCTCTAGTTCTTCATTCTGCCGTTGCAAATCTTCTAAGATTATCTGTAACTCTTCTTCATCTTCACTCTCACTCTCACTCTCACTCGAATATTCCTCAGTTTCACTGCGACCCTGCTGGCGACTAGATGTGCAAGTGTAAATTTTGTAACATCTATCACTTTTGGCTTGGTTTGCTATACATTCTTCAAGCACATTCACGCACACACAATGAATATACTTCAAATCGAAATTCAATGAATTTAAATGCTCATGGAGAAGAATTACAATGTGGCATAAAAGTTTATCCACAGTAACTGTTCTGGCGAAACAATATTTAAAATATTATTTAAACTCAGTAAGTTTAGTACCATAGAATTTTGGCTGGAAAGGACTATGGAGATCACCTAGTCTGAGCCCTGGTTTCTTTCAGGATCCATAATATGCCACTGTAATAACTTTCACCAACTGGAAATCCTGCAGATATTATTGGTGCTTCTACGACACAAAAGGACCTTGGCCTCAGACTTGCAATCCCAATATATGTGAAAGGTGCCAAGATGGAAAAGGTTATGCTGCAACATTCCCTAAAAAATAACTTTCCAGGTTCGGTTTTAGTCCGTTTCAAGAAAGGAAAATCCACCACTTCCTTAGGCAGTCACTATCTGCCAGAGCCTACTCTGTAAGGAACTTTCTTCTAATGTTTAACTGGAATTAGATGACTTGCAATTTCCACCCACCAGTTAATCCTCAAGCAGAAGCTGGGTTACCTTTGAATTTCTGCTATTTCTGCTCGGAGACGATCTATTTCCTCTTTTTCAGATGCAATTTGTCGACGTAAAAATTGTTCCATTGTTAGCAGTTCTTCCTGTTCTGTCAAAATCTCATCCTCCTATCAAATGTAATTAAATTATATCAGCAATTTTACTGAAATTATAAACCAATCTTGATTCAGGACATTATTATTTTTTCTTGGCTATGGTCATAAAACCTAGCTTCTTATGTAGCTAAGTAGAAAATGTGCAAAAAAGAAGATTGGGTTGCTCTGGGGAGGGATGAAGGAAAATACAATGTCCACTGTACATATGCCCTCTTATGCTTCTCAATATATCTTTCTAGACTGAGACATTTATTGCAGATTGTACAAAAATAACTCCTTTTTTCTACTTGTTACACCCTGCATGAAACCATAATAGTGCTGGTGCTCTAAATATCTCTCGGCAGCTCTCAGTCTATGAAAAGTTGAAGCACATAGAAATTCTAAATTAGGAAGTTTGTGACATATCACGTACTACATCTGGAAAAACTGGGAAGGAATTGTGGCTGGTTGCCACAGCATTTCAGGGATTGGGTTTGGAAAGCAGGAAGAATAGGAGGTTAAGGAAAACAGAAAAATAGAAGGGCTTGCTGCAGAGTGGTGAAGAACTAGCAGAGATGGTAACATGCTATTCAATAAGGAGTTCAATCAGTGCAACCAATTTTTTATTTCAAAGAGTCTTGAAATTCTGAATTGACAATTGTCCAGATTTACATACAAGAATCAGCTTTTTCAGTTATAAGTCAGTAGTGAAACACCTATGCTGCTATTTTCAGCTCTGATTCCAGAGATTCCAGTTCAGCTACTTTCTATGTCAACCACCAAGAACTTCAAGTCACACTTAGAATTTGCATTATACTTGATAGCTATCTATCATTCACTCAGAGACACGCAGATACAGACACACACACACAATGTCTGTAAGAAGATTTTGACTCTTTCAGTCAATTCTCCCGAATTTACTTTCACAGTATGTAGGTTAAACATTAAGAATAAAAATACTTTAAATAACAGATACTACCTGAGCCAGCAAAATATTTATAACTTCTTCATTTTCATTCATTTCTTCTTTGGAAACATCCTCCTTTGAAAGACTAGCAATTTCTCGCGCAATCTTTGTTTCACATTCCTGTATTGAAAAAAAAATCTTGACTAATAACTCAATTCAAAGGATCATATATTAACATGCAAGAATATTTAAACTGCAGCTTCTGCAGTGTTTTTACCTACAATATTGGGAAACTATATATGTTTGCAGATCAAATTAATCACTCATTTTTATAAGGCAGATGGTGGTCGAATGAGAATGGGTGTTTTGACTTTCCCAAAATTGATAGACCATAAATTTTTGCTGGCATATCAGCAGCAGATTTAGGCAGTGCAACAATTATAAAACATTCCTACATGCTGGAACGTAACTTAATTAAGCAATTAGGCAATGCCTGATACAATACAAGGTAAATGTAGTATAAGGTAGTTATAGTCATAGATCAAAACAATGAAACTCTGAAAATGAAATTACATCCAGAAACCTAAAGCTTACTTATAGGAAAAACAGTCAATGGTGCAGTAGATCTATTCTAAACAGAAACTAAACTGTGAAAAAAAATAGTATCAACAGATGATGTGAACAACTGGGGTGTTTTAAATTGCGGGCCAACATTATTTAATTGTTTTTTAATGAACTTTTAATTTTTGTATGTTCTCTTTTATTTTGGCTGTTCACCGCCCTGAGTCCTGCCAGAGAAGGGCGGTATAGAAATTAAATAAATAAATAAACAAACAAACAAACAAACAAACAAACAAACATTACAGGAGAATCACTTAGGTCCTGGCATAGAAGACCTGATAAAGTGCCTTTTCAATTTTTTATCCAATGGCATCAAAGCACCAGTGAAACCAAGAATCTAATAAAAGAATAAGTGGGTTTAGAACTATCAAAAGCCCCATAATTCTGCACTGCACTCAAGAAAAAAAAATGAAAGGGAAACTTAATGGTTCTATTTATCTTGCCAAGGTCTGATATTTTAACTATACTGATGTAAACTAGACAGTCAACATTCCATCCACACGATTTTATAAGAGAAAAGCACAAACTTACTTGTCTTTTAGCTTCTCTTAGCTTCCTTTTCAGAGCTGTCAAAATCCTCTGCACTTCCCATAATCTTTCTTCTTTGGATAAATCTTTAATCCCTACCTGAAGATCTCGGTGCAAACAATTCAAAAGAAACTCCTAATTTTAAAAAACAAGCACATTGTTAAATATGCAGATAGTCCTTATTTAGCTACCATTATTGTGACAGCAACATGGTTGCTAAGTGGACACACATGACTATGATTGTGCTTAGAATTTTACATCAGCTTTCCTTTTCCCCCACTCCCTTTGGAATGTTCACTATGGCACTGGTAATTGCAAGAAGGGAGTTAAAGTTTTATTTACATTAATTGGAGAGAAATCATTATAAGTATGAGTTCTGGTGGCTCAACAGACTAATAGTCTGTTATTAACATCTGCTGCTTGCAATTACTGCAAGTTCGAGTCCCACCAGG
>JANHZT010001161.1:128955-145313 GCA_032468215.1 Stegonotus admiraltiensis
AGCCCAAACCCTATATTTTAACAGGAAAAGTAGGGGGTTGTCTTATACGCCCAGTCGTCTTATACGCCGGAAAATACGGTACTTTGGGAGGACCTTGTATTACTATTCCCACTGGAAATACTTTTCATTTAAAAGCTATGAAAGCTTTTCCATTTTACAGACGTTTAGAGACTGACAACTGAAAAGCCAGGGCTTGGCCTGGTTAAAAAAGTTCCTCAAAATGTATGTTATGAATTTCTTCATGCTTAAAGAACAGCTGGTTATTTTAAAACATGGATATCATTAACATTCAAAGTGAAATAATAAATAAAGGATAAAGAACATTTGACAAAGAAACTGGGTCATGAAAAAAAGACAATCAACACACGCTGATAGCATACAGTTTTTCTTAAAGTGACCTACTTCTTTTCTCCTTTTTCTTAAATTTCCCTTTCTTCTTCCCGTGTTCTTTCTCATCATCAGACACAATATCAGGAGGCTCGTGGAGGCTGTCATGAGGTGGGGAAGGCTCATTCGTGCGATATAAACCAGGGAATTTGGTTGGGCTGATTTCTTCAGAGCTTGGGGTCCTGGCCAGACTTCCACCATGCTCTACTCTGCGGTGTTCGCTGGGACTGCTGGTGGGGGGCAGGAAGCACTCTGTCATTCTTACTCTCTGGCACCACAGCAGAATAGTATCCTGTTACCTGTCCATTACTCCTGCAACATAAACACAAGCTGAAACCCTCCAAATATTCTCGGGGACAAAAATATGTTTTCAAGACACATTTATAATGTGGGTTATAAGATGCCCATCCCTTTGTCAAAAATGAACAGGAATTCCACTACTTTTCCCCCTATTATTTTTTATTAAATGTATCAGGAAGACTTATCTGGGAAAACAACTTATAGCCATCACCTCATAACTTTAATTACTTCCTGGCAAATTCTCAAGATTAATCCATGGAAATTCTGAGATTACGTCATACACTAAACCTAATCAACAGCTTTAATCAAAAGAAAAGTGTAAA
This sequence comes from Stegonotus admiraltiensis, assembly GCA_032468215.1. NCBI lineage: Eukaryota > Metazoa > Chordata > Lepidosauria > Squamata > Colubridae > Stegonotus > Stegonotus admiraltiensis. The sequence continues at coordinate 129,966 of JANHZT010001161.1, forward strand.
GGCATTCCTGATGAAACTGGGAGGATAAATACGTTGAGCTTGTTTGTACTGTACTTACCATTATCCAAATATACCCTTCCACTTCCCAAGCATTTTATTCTTTTCCAGACAATTTTGAAATTAAAGACTTCTTAACACAGAGCTATTCTTTAGGCTAATAACAAGATATAGCATTAGAGATGGAATAATTTAGTTTCGTTTACTCTATTGTCACTGCACCACATACAACGAAATTAAATGCCAACTTCAGTGTACATCATACATAAGAAAACTATAAAAATAAAACAAAAATACACATCCTTCACATTCTATACAATTGAATTGAAAACCCCTGACACTGCATTAATATTACGCTATACAGTAGAATTCAATATAGTTACTGCCCTGGGATAGAAACTGTTTTTTCAGCCTATTTGTCCGTGTTTTTATTATCCTGTACCGTCTGCCAGTTGGTAATAGTTCAAAAAAAGGGTGCCCAGGATGAGATGGATCTTTAAGAATGTTCTGAACTTTCTTAAGGCAGTGGGAGCTATAAAGCTCTTCCAAAGAGGGGAGAGGGCAACCAATGATCCTCTGTGAGCAATGTTAACCCCTTAGAGCGCTGTCCTATCTGCCACTGTGCAATTAGCAAACCATACACAGGTGCAGTAAGTTAAAATACTCTCTATAGTCCAGCGGTAGAAAGTCACCAGCAATTTTTCATTCAGTTGTTGTTTTCTGAGAAGTCTCAGGTAGTATAATCTCTGCTGGGCCCTTTTGACCAGTGCTGCAATGTGAATGCCCCAGGTCAGGTCCTCTTTTATGATAACACCCAAAAACTTAAAACTGGCCACTTGCTCCACTTGGTCTCCATTGATAACCAAGGGCTGGATGTCTGATATATTCCTTCTATAGTATAATTCTGTAGAACTGTAATTCTACAATTCCTCTGTATATACAGTATAGGTAGGCAAGTTCCCAAATATAATCATTCTTCCCTCAGCCCTTCAAACCACCATCGTGCTCCAGATTGTCAAAACAATAAACCAAATTCATGTTGGGTCTCCTGAATGCCAGAACTTAGATCCAGCAAATGAAGAAAAAAGCAAGCAAGGAGATTTTCTTAGCAGTTCTTCCTTCCTTATATTGCTGTGATGCACTAGAAACTTTTCCCAATCCTCTGTAACAGTTTGTCAGAAGGAATGGGCAGCTGCAAGAGACAACATGAAAACCTGCCTACCTTATCCCTACTCTGATTTAAGCTACTGGTAAAATCCCAGGAACAAATGCTAATATGAAGAATAACATTTCAACACCCTGTCTCTCCTTTCTCTTCTGAGATTCTTTCGAAAGATAAGGAGCAGAGGTGCTTCCAAAGTGTTTTTTCATTCCTTAGCTGGAATCTGAATTGGATGAATATTTGTGTACAGAAATTTAAAGAAATACAATAAAGAAATGAAATTCAACATTCCCAAAAAGAACTGATGCCAGATATTTAAAAACATCACAAATACATTGCGGTATTCACCAAATATATTAGGCAGCAACGGCTTCTAAAAGCAGATCTATAAAATCTACCTCCGAAAACATATTCTCAATGTACATGTCATTTATTTTTGTCCCTCATTTTTATGAATAAGTCAAGGTGGCAAACATACCTAATGTTCCTTCTTCCTCCTATTTTCCTCATAACGAACTTGTGAGGTGGGTTGGGCTGAGTGTGTGTGACTGGCCCAAGGTCACCCAGCTGGCTTTCATGCCTAAGGTGGGACTAGTACTTACAGTCTCCTGGTTTCTACCTGATGCCTTAACCACTAGACCAGGGCTGTCAAACTCCTGCCCGCAGGCTGGATGCATCATGTGCTGGCCATGCCCACGCCCGGTTTAGTGAAGGGGAAAAAAGTCCCAATATATAACGTGACGCTGCTGTGACGTGAGTTTGATGCCCTGCACTAGACCAAACTGGCTCTATTATATGTGTTATACTTCACTAGTACTTTAAAAAATATTTTGAATGTAGATTATTGAGGGCTGCGCCTTTAGCAAATCTGCAAAGTAGAATGTCAACTCGCAAAGCTTTCCTGACCTGCTGACATAGGCAGGGGGATGGGAAATCGCGTCTCACAGCTGCACCAAAGAATTCATACCTCAGTCAAAACAAAATACATCCTAGCCAGCTGAAGTCAAGGCCATCTCCGTGGAGACCCGCAACAGCCGGAGAGAGTGACTTCTATGACCCGTGAAATTGCTTCATTGGGAATGTGACTGGTTACACATCTTGGGGGGAGGGGGCAACAGGCTCAGAGGCAAGACGCGAACTGGGTGAAGTCAGAGCTGGCTTCACTTAGGTTATGCTGACATGGCACTCCTAATAAATTGGATTTTCATTGCAAAATGGCTTGAGGCTCCTGATTTTATTAGGGCATTGGTTGGAACCCTGACATCAAATGCTTATATCAGATAAATAACTCCCACACAATGGCAAATTAACAATGGTGCACAAAATCTTGTTTTATCTTCCTGGTTTCCCCATTTTGAAGGTGGGATTTAAACATATGAAATAAAAATTGGAAATTCAGAATAACTACTGCAACTGGCAGAAGACACAACATCTGTCTATTTAGAAACACCTTTAAAAATGTCTGCTAAAGTTTTAAAAAATAATCTCAGTAGATATTCATGGTATTTTTTTCACCATCTTTTCCAAGGGAGTTCCAAGACTTTCCTAGGTTCCAATGCATCCTTTCCCTTCATGTTCATTTTAAGGTGGGATGGAAATTCATGAAGCAATACTGTATACTACACAATTATAATGTAGACCTTGAATTTTCCATTCATTTACTTTAGTTGCAGACTATAGGGTTTATTTTAAGGCAAACCATGACTTAGATAGGAAACCTTTGTTTTGATTACAATTAATTTACATCCACAACAAGCCAGTCTGAAAATAAAGTACATTTTTCAACTGAAAGAATAAAATGTCTCAAGTGTACACTATGTGCTGGTAGAACAAGTTTTCATTTCAAAAACCAGTATCGTGGGATAAAGATGATCAGGCAATTCATTGTTCCCACATGAATCACAATCACACTACAATTACTATTAGTGAAAGGATTTGTAATGATGCAAGTTTCACAGGCAAAGCAAATACTAAACCGCACATGATGCAAGAGGTTTCTCTGTACTCCCCTTACTGTCAGGGCTAGTGATAGCTTGTTAGAGTGTGAAATAAATGTATTTATCTTTCTCTCCATTGGCAATACTATTCTAAAGATCTGTGTAGCTATTTTAAAATGAAATAAAGGAAAACAGGAGCGCAAATCAAAATTCTTCTATATTTTATGCAGTCTGAAAGGTGTCTGCATTTCCAATCTGGTCAGGTTGAATAGGTTGCTAGTCTCTCTATGATTTCTAAGGCAGATATACTGCCACAACATGTCATTCTCATTACTAAACCTCAGCTGGACAATCCAAGAATCTAAGACTAAAACACAGATTTTCCACACATTTCCTATTTTCTCTTTAAGATCTGGATAATAATATGTTCCCCCAGTATTATAACATATGGAGAAGAATCTCAGGCTGGGGTGAAAAATACTAAGATCAACTCCAGCTGAATAAAAGTCAGAGGTCAATGAAGATCACATGCAGCAGTCACCTTCAATTTCATGACCCAAATATCACCACCACATAGTGTTTATTTTTGCAGCGTTGCTTTTTGTGGAGCTTTTTCTCTGATAAAACACTCAAAACTTACCATGGTATATTTATTTAAAAGACTTATATCACCGCCCATCTTATGAAACAACTCTAGATGTAAGAACAATAATAAACAAAAGGCCAAATAAAGATCTGGAATCTAAAACAACATTTTCGGATCCATCTAACAATATAAACCCCAGAGTCCAACACTTATCTTATTCCAACACTCGGAAGGAAAGCCAGCTTTTTATGGCTTTCCAGAAAGCTAAACTAGTTCTATTCCTGTTGTTCAGGGGACGGGGTGTTATAGAAATGGTCCTAGTCCCACTGGATGGCAACACCTAAAGAGTTGAATCTGTAGCATGCTCACCTTCTAATCTGGTGGGGAACCAGCAGATGCCCCTCAGAGAGGCAGTCCAGTGGTGGGTTGCTATCGGTTCGCCCCGAATCGGGTGAACTGTTAGCAGCGATGGCAGGAGGCTCTGCCCACTCACCCAGATACTTCTGCGCATTGCATGAGCGCACCCACAAGCAAACCGGTGGTGACGGGATTTGCAGCCCACTACTGAGGCAGTCCCACAGATAACCTGGCCCTGTACCATGCAGGGCTTTAAAAGTGACACCAGCACCTTAAACTGCACCTGGAAAGAAACTGGGGATAGTGCAGTTTGTGCAACAGCTGTGTGACATGGGCAAACGAGGAGTACTCGCCAACCTGCATACTGCCACATTTTGAACCAGGTGTAACTTCTGGGTGGTGTCTAAGGACATCACACTGCAGCAGTCGAACTAAGAAGTGACAGAGGCATAAGTGACAGAGGCAATGCCAGGAATGGGCTTAAATCCATGAGGTCTTCCAAATTGTGCATCAGCTGTCTGGGTAAGTGGTACCTTGTTGAGAAGCAGAGATAACACAACACCAAAGTTGGTAAGGTTAAAACACTAAGCGTTTAGCGCAGTGGTTCTCAACCTTCCTAGTGCCACGACCCTTTAATACAGTTCCTCATGTTTTGGTGACCCCCAACCATAAAATTATTCCTAAAACCATTGAAAATATGTGTTTTCTGATGGTCTTAGGCGACCCCTGTGAAACGGGCGTTCGACCCCCAAAGGTTGAGAACCACTGGTTTAGCGTTTTAGTTCATCTTTAGGACTGAGTTAGAGGCAGTTTCTCCTGGCACTGGCTCTGCAATGATACACCATCAGCAGACTGGATAGGGATGGAGAAGTATAATTGGGTATCATCAGGCTACTGATGACGATACTGCATCCCATGTCATCAAATGCTGCTCACCAAGCAGTTTCATGTACAGTAGATTTTTAAAAAGAATGGTGAAAGACCCAAGCCCTAAGCATTCCAGACACAGGAGCCTAGGAGCCTTCTTCCCCCCATACCAAATGGAACTGGCCACAAAGGAAGGAGCTGAATCATTGCAAAGCAACGCTTTCCAACCCCTGAAGCTAGTCCAGAATGATACCACTGTCACTGGTATCAATGGGCCCCAGGAAAGCAAGAGTCAGGACAATAGCACCACCTTTGTCTCAAGTCCTCCAGAGAACATCCATAAGCGTGACCAATGCTATCTGCATAATGTAACCCAGCCTAAACCCACAGAGGAAAGTATTCAGATAATCTGCTTCATATAAGGCAGTGGGTCTCAACCTTCCTAATGCCGCGACCCTTTAATATAGTTCCTCATGTTGTGGTGACCCGCAACCATAAAATTATTCCTAAAACCATTGAAAATATGTGTTCTCTGTGAAAGGGTCGTTCGACCCCCAAAGGGGTCCCAACCCACAGGTTGAGAACCACTGATATAAGGCCTTCTGCCATTGAAAGGCAGCTGCCCTTTCAACAACCTTCCCTAAGAAAGGAAGGTTGGAATTGACAAAAATCTGTTGAACCCAAGTATGGTCTTTGGAAAAGGGCACATATTAATGCCTACTGCAAGATGGCTACTAATTTGGATAGGTTTAAAAGAGTAATAAATAAACCTATAGGATAAAGGTCTATGAAGTGCTATTCTTAAGACATCTAGGTAGATGAACAATTCAATATAATGCATTTATCTATGACAGAGGATATCAAAGGACCCATCCAGCCACAGTTCAATATTTCTAAGGCCTCAATCCTATATAAAGGGTGGCACATAGATATCGACCACAATAAAATCTAAAAGTGGACTGTGCAAATATCTGAAGAGGGAAGCATGTATTATTTTATTTGATAGACAAGTTGTATATTATGACTGCCAAGTTCCTGTTCCTGCCCTTTTCCTGTCCAACTGGCTAAAGTGAAGTTCCATGTAACAGTTTCAAGAAGAAAGGAAATAATCAGGGTAATTTTGGCCAATACTCAGCAAATTAATTCTAAACAAACAAAAATGTTTGCAATTTTTCTTTTCATTTTATTTTAAAAATCATGCTCCAGTATCTCTCTTCCAACAGCAGTTATTGCTCTAACCGTGACATGCAAAACAAAAGTAGGATGAGAATTTAAACATACGACTTTCACATCTGCTTTAGCGTGAAAATAGTGTTTTAATGATAACCAAAAATATATGTAAAACTGAACATGGATGAATTTCTCCTCAAAAAGGTGTAATAAGATAAAATGTTTGTACAATGCATACTGCTATGCAAATGAAGAAACTTGATTTAAACAGTATTAGTATAGGAATGTTCTTTCTTGACTGAAATTCAGATATCATTATAGCTTTAAGAAAGAAATCCAACCATGAGGCTAGAGCAACCCGGAAATCTTGGTAATGTATTAACCAGATTAAACTTTAGAAAAGCTGCTGTTACTTATTATATGCTCACTCTGTGGAACCTGAGCAATTATGATTTACGGGAGTAGGGGGGGATCTCACAACAGGATCAAGAAGATTATTTTACACACACACACATACACACTATTCCCTTTCCTTATAAAATTCTTCATGGTATTAACTGTGATAAAGAACAGTCTAATTCTAAGTTAAAATAACAATATAGCTAAAATAGTAGCAATAGTATTCCAGTGTTGTGGAATTCTAGTACTGTGGAGTTTTACATGTATTATGCTGCTAATAATTAGCATAGGTAATCTATAATACCCCAAAAACATTGCAAGATTACACAATTTAATGAAAACCCAAACACCATAATAATACAGGAAACAATACAATTATTAGATTAAAAACTATAAACAATACGGCTACAGCAGGGCACTTCCCAACTATATTAATTCAATTTGTATCTTATTATTCTAAATGGATTTAAATTTAACAGATTATGAAATCTAAAGAGCACAATCAAAATACCATAAACATAAGATAATTTTTACAATTGCAGCATCAAATGAAGATAATTTTTTAAAAAGGAATTATTTATCTTATCAAAAAACCATGGACCAAGATATGTTTTTCTAGCCTATCTGTGAAGAGAGAGATCTGGGAGGAGGAGGTCAGTCCAGTGTCTTTAATAATCATTGAAAAGATTCTAGTTACATCAGAACAGAAAGTGGGCCTCTAAGACAAATAACAAGCATCAGATAGGATTACGGAAGAGATTACTATTATTAAAATACCCTTGTTCTAGACTACTTAGAGTTTTAAACTAAGCTGAACAGACACATGTGCTTAGGACTGACAGTATGGTCAACTGAACAAATGGCAAGCTATTTTTTTTTCCAATTTATGTTGTTGACAATTTTCAAGAGTGTTTTGCAGTAATCTAACCTGGATAGTTAGAAAGCAAATAATTGAAACCAAGCTCATCTTCTTTACAATAGACAGCACTTGATGAATCAGCCTAAATTATTAGAAACAAACAAACAAACAAAAAATATTCAGGCCACACTGCCTACCTAACTAGGGAAAGCACAAGATTATCAGTTGATTATTAGCAATTGATCATAATAAAGGATACAGAATAGTAAAGGTTTGCAATAGTATTTGTTTGCTCAAATAATGGCATATGAGACAAGACAGATAGATATTCTATCATTCAGTCACACCTATTCTGTATCTGCTGCTATGATAACTATACAATGGGAAGATGGCCCAAAATATCAGTGTATATCAAAGGAACCAAAGATAACAGATGATATGCATACTTACATACCATAAATGAGGGAAAGGCTGGGAAGTAGTAAAAGGTTTAAGTAAAATGCAGGTAGGACAGAGAAAGGAGTAAGAAAGGAATAGAGAACAAAGTATTTTCCATCATAACATCATGAAATTTCGGTCTAAGTAGCACATATTACCAGCATTGCTTTACCTGCTAATGTCTTCCCTATTAATTTCTCTCACACTAGCCAGAGGAACTCTTCCGCATAACAAGCACAAATAATAGCTTTGGCAGAATCAATTACATTATTTATTTCAATCTCACACTCCATGATAGATTAAAAAAAAGAATACAAGTTGCATTGTGGAGGGATACATTTTGGAACTGGTGATTGTAGGCCACAAACAAATACATACATATGTGTGAACCTTGATATTCACACATTCAAATACAGTTTGCATTGCACATTTCCACCAATTCTTGATAACAGCAACTGCTGTCACAATGAGTGCAAATGCATACTCATAAATCAGTTTAAGAATATTTCTTTTGTTTAGAACACATAATTACCTTAAATGTGGCATATGGAAGGAAGATCTTAACAGTAGCATGCATAATTACAAAACATGTACTTTTAAATATAAATGAAGTTGTTACTGGGATTCTCCCAACCCGTCTTCAGACATACTCTGCTTGCATTGCCTGTTTTCCCCCCCACAGAAATTAACCAGAAGCAGTAAACAGACTAAGCAAGTAGTTGTTTTAGATTACACTCCAACAAGCCTTACTGTTGCTCAGGGCTGAGTAGTACATGTCAACCACCTGATGACCATGAATTAATTACCAGGCACCAGACTTTCCCTGCCTATTATTTTTCACTTTAATTAGGATGGCAAGTCTCAAAATGTACACCTAGCAAAGGATTCTGGAAGTTACAGTCCCCAGGTATCTGGAGCAACCTGGCCCTTCTAACCAGAGCCACAAAAAGTCTCGTCCACAAATTCATCGTCGAAGTCTGGTGCCTTTGAGCAATGGGGGCAGAGAAATCCGAGGGCGCAATGATAAATGGCAGGCAGACTGCAGAGCGTTCATTCCAAGTTTGATTCCCAAATAGAAATGCATCCTGAAAGCATTGAATGTGGCACATAAAAAGCCCAGGGCAGTTGCACTGCATCTGTGGAGGCACCCCACCAGTCAAACATCTGAGCAAGCGGGGTGCGCGGGAAATGACAGCGCAAGTTCCAACCAGAACTCAGGGCGCTGTACTGAGCCGAGTACGCATGCGCATTCCAGAGCACGCGTCAGCTACTGCCCATCCCCATCGTGGTCACCGAGGGGCGGCCTCCCCTAGTCGGGAATGGAACTTCGGTCGAAGAGAACCCGGAATATGGGAAGGCCATGCATCCTCTTCACACTGACCTGAGGAATGGGGAGAGGTATCCTGCCGCTCACACAACGGCTGTGCTAACTTCACCTCGTACCCGGCATCATTCAGACCCCGCTCTGCACTCCAACCCGCCGTTGTCTTGCTTGCAAGGTCGGGTGTATAGGAAACAGAAAGAGGCGCATGCGCGGTCACCCTTTTCCCCGTCTTTCTCGTTCTGTTTCTTCCAGCCTTTCGGCTACCTTGGTAAGAGGCCGGAATTAAGCGCGCAAGCGCATGACTTACAAGGAGGGGCTATCATAGTGACTGAGCGACCGAACTTCTCTGGAGGATCAAAGAAGGCAGGCGGAAGGGTTGCGCCTGCGCGCTCACTCTCCCTGCTATGGTTTATGGAAAAGGCCAGAACCTTATGGTGCATTTCGGGAAATGTAGTCTCTTCTAAATCCAAGCAAGAGGGACGAGGGAATTTTGAATTGGGATTACTTGTGTGCTTGAACTACATTTGGAAATTGAGACTGGTTTGAGGATGGTGAGAATGCATTCAGGATATAGGCCCACATCTTCAGTGCATCTATCTAGCTGTGTTGTGTTTCCTAATTGGGCCTTATTCCTGATTGAAGGTGCATTTAGACAGGTATTTTTCAATCTCGCTGACTTTAAAATATGTAACTTCAATTCCCAGAATTCCCCACTCAACATGCTGGGTTGAGAATTCTGGGAGTTGAAGTCCACAGATCTTAAAGCGGCCAAGATTGAAGAATTCTGAGTTATCCGGATGGCCAAATCCTTCCTGCGAGCAGTGCTTAAACTGTACCCATATCCTACCTGTAGTAACATTTCACTCCAAAAAGAACAAGGTGACCAGGGCTTTTATTCAGAAGTAACATACTAGATTACTGGCCAGAATACAGCAAAATCAAGAAACTCTCAGACCGTTGGTGGCAGTGCTGTTCAAGAGGATAGAAAGAGAAGGCTCTTCAGCAGGGGTGAAATCCAGCAGGTTCTGACAAGTTCTGGAGAACCGGTAGCGGAAATTTTGAGTAGTTCGGAGAACCGGCAAATACCACCTCTGACTGGCTCCAGAGTGAGGTGGGAATGGAGATTCTGCAATATCCTTCTCCCAGGAGTGGGGTGGGAATGGGGATTTTGCAGTATCCTTCCCCTGCCGTATCCACCAAGCCATGCCCACAGAACCGGTAGTAAAAAAAATTGGATTTCACCACTGGTCTTTAGCCACCTCTGTCTCTTCATTTCTTGAATGAAAACCAGTTAATCTGCAAGAAAACCCTATATTCAGCTGCCTAAGGCCATCAAAAACACAGACTTAAAACCATTCATTTAAGTGACTGAGGTTAGCATGGCACTGAAAAAAGTGACTATAACCAGTTCTCACACATAACTACCGTAGAATCATCACAGTCATGTGATTAAAACTTGTGAGCTTGGCAATCAGAATGTATTTACATCATCCCAGGGTCACATGACTACAACCTTTTCAGACAGCTTCCAATAAAGTCAGTGGGGAAAGCCAGATCAAAAAGGTGGTAAAATCAGGCATAAGTCACTTACCAACTGCCTTGCTTAGCAACACAAATTCTCATCCCAGTTGTGGTTGTAAATTAAGGACTACCTGTACATTGCAGAATACAGTCCAAGTCAGCATGGCCGAGGAGATGCTGATAACTGCGGCTTAGCTGTTTGGGTAAAACTGGGTTTTATTTCCTTTATGGAGTCAATCATCCAATGTTATCTATAAAATAGATTAGAGATCATCAGCCTACAACAGTGGCCCCCAACTTTTTGGGCACCAAGGACCATGGAGAGAGGTTTTTCGGTGGACCAGAATGGGGCATGGTTTCATGTGCTGCCTGCATGCTGTGGATGGGGCTTTGCTTGTTTGCACGGCCTGGTTTCTGGCATGGGGACCCCTGGCCTAGAACATCCACTAAATGTCATAGCCCCAGGGAATATTAACCCAGATGTCTGTAATCGTAGACCAGTATTTAATAATTAAACCCAAATGGCTTTTTTCTTCTTTGTTCCTCAGTCCCACCAAACTACTTCATTCCTTAGCTCATGCTTCACATACTGCTTTACCTTCCTTCCCTCTTATTGTAGGAACCACAATCTTTTTTATGTTCAGTTGGTTCCTGTATTTATGCAATTTAGGAAAAGACCTTACCATTTAAGTAATGTCAGTTGGGCTGAACTCAGTTATTTTTTTATTTGATGTTTTTTACAGAATTTACATAGTAATGGTTAATTTTTAACATAGTTTGCTACAAGTTGTTTCCATGATGCTTATCTCTTCTATAAACAACTAAAATCCACTATTCCTTGTAAAACAACAATTCATTATTTTGGCTCGATTGTATCAGATACTTTTTCAAGTATCAAGCAGAGGTATTACTTTTCCATGCAATTTGTCCTTTACAGTGAGGACGCTGGGATGAAATTCAGACTAAATTTGTGTGGCTAGGTGATAGTAAATAAAGGTAAGGTAAATTAAGATTGATGATATGATTGATGAAACAACCAATTGGCCACATACTAGACCAGATCAGCTAGATGTATCTTAATATCCCATAGTCACATGGTAACCATGAGGAGCCAAATAAGCAACAGCCAAACTATGAAGACAGGTCTTAAAAAGCCAGCTATGTGAGAAGAACAAGATCTATACCATCAGTACAGCTTGCATTTATTTGAGGTCTGTTTTTTCCTTGCTCTTGACCACTTTTTGGTTAAAAAAAATCCAACTTTCTTGGAAAAAGATCAACAGCTGCTTAGTTCATTCCCCCCCTTCCCCCACTCCCAAGCATGAGAATACAATTCAGTTAGAAATGTAATTCACATGCCTGGCATTCAAGCATAATCCTTGAACTTTTGAGTACTTTATTTATATGGCAGATTGCCAAATGCTTTGTCTAATCATTTCAGTTGCAATTTTATTCAATCCTTACAGAATGAGTTCTTTGTTGTAATTACGCTAGTGATAAAACAAGTTTATCCTGGGAATTTGTATGTTCCACTCAGTTTGGTGTTTATAAGTGGCTTCATATTTGCAGTGCGCTATACAGTATAATCACATACTTCCATTTCACTTGCTGTGTTTGAAGGTAACAGAAATTTAATGCCAACGTCCAGCTGCCTCCTGAAAAAGCACCTTTGGGACAACCATGTCCTGGATGACTGAGAATTGCTACAGACTTTTAATGCCAACAGTTTCAAATTGATAAGGAAAGCAGTAAATAACTTTTTAGGTTTTTTTTTATTATACAGTACTCCCTTTTTTATGATCTTGTAATCCCTTAATTCAAGATAGAGTCGGGCGACTGGATGGAACTGAGTGTTCATTGGCCAGATGCCCTCCTGATGCCCCATGGAGTTCACAGCAGATATATTTTTCTTTGCGCCGTAGCAGAAAAACATCTGCCGCTATCTAGGAATGAACTCTCAACCTTTGTAGTGGGAGACAAACTTCTTCACCACTAGGCCACCATGCCACTCTCTATTTTTTAAATTATGTGTATAGGAAAAAAAAGCCCCAGAAATGTGTACAGTATTTATTCAACAAAACTAGACTTACATACCCCACTATATACATTAACATTAATTTTTTAATATTAATAGAAATATTAATATTTATATCTCTTTATTTAACAAAAACAAAAAGTCAATCCAAAATTCTGAATAGTCCTCCAAATGAGACTCCTGGAAATAAAATGTTTGTTTGGGTGTGTAGGTGATTTCTTCCAACTTTAATTATCAGTGAATGGGAGTCTTGCCAGATTTGTTAGAATTTAGTTTTTTAAAACTGGCAAACACGCAATGAGACACCTCTCATTATGACCTAAGGAAAACAGGCAAGAACATGTTGATCTGACTTGATTTCTTTTGAAATTGAATATGCTGCCATCCGTCTTTTTCCCTTTCAGGTGTTCTATAATTTGGATTTAAAATCACCCTTCCTCCCTATTTCCTGGTTATTGCTAAACATTCTGTGAATGTTCCAGCTTCATATTGCTACACATGGACTCCTGGCCAATGTTTGCAAATTAATTATGGGAAAGGGTTGCAGGAAAAGCAATCAGTTAATGATGAATCATTAGTTAATTCACCTGTTCACATATTCATATTTATAAATACTTTGATCCTTTTAGTCTTTTGTTGTTTAGGTTGTGATTAATATTCAACTCATCCCAAACAAGACTGTGTTGTTCTGAATTTGTGGATATCGTAGTTCTGGGGAACTTCCATCTTTGATTTTAGATGGAGTGGCACAGCCCCAGGCAGACTTACTGCACCTTCTGGGGCTCAGGGCTCCTTCTTGAAAAGCAGATAGCAGCCCTGGCTACCAGGCCCTTTGCACAGCTGAAGGTATGCCTATTCTTAGAATGGGGACCCTGCTCATGATCACTCCTGTCTTTGTGACCTTCAGGTTGGACTGCAGCAATATGTTTTATGTGGGGCTGCCTTTGAAGTGTATTCGGAAGCTTCAATTGGAGTAAAATATGACAGCATGGGCAGATATTGGTACCAATTATTCATCACATGTGACACGACTGCTCCTTGAGCTGCATTGGCTTCTGGTGTGTTCCTGGGTGCAATTCAAGATGCTGGTTTTCACCACCAGATTACTTATAGGACTGTTTCTTCCCAATTATTTTTACCTTCCTATACAATTGAGCAGAAAGAGCATGCAGGTAATATCGGTTGGCAGAGCCCAGAAGGACAACCTTTTTTGCTTAGGCACCTGCTCTGTGGAACATCATTCAATCTGAGTTTAGATTGGCCCCAGTCCTGTTAGCCTTTCATGAGTCCTTGAAAACTTGGCTTTTTCTCCAGCCTGGCCCTCTGGGTTTGGGTTAGATCATATCTCATGGTTTTATTGATTAGGATTAGATCACACCCCATATCATTCATATCTTATCCTCAGGTCTGAAGCCAGGCAGGTAAGAGAAGAAATGCAACTGAATGAACGTTTACCAGTCAGTTTCAGTGTTGGCTGTTTTCCCATTTTGCACTGAGATCTTCCTTCAGTTTGGCTGCCAATTTTGCTTCTTTCATTTGCGAGTTGCAACTGTGGGGCGGCGCCTAGCTCTGTAGCTTTTCATCTTCCTCTCTTGCTCCAAGGAAGGAATTCTGGGCACACAGTTCATTGATAAGAGGAGGCAAAATCCAATGCTGTTTTAGAGGCATTATTGGTTTTGGTAGCCAATAAATTTCTAGTGGGGAGATAGTGAGGCCTCTTTTTCAGCTTGCCGTGTTCATTGGTGGATAATCAGCAGTCACTCTTAATGTTTTCTAAGTAATCAGAATGTTTCAAAATTAATTATTGAACAGTCATCTCTGGAAAGCTGGATTAAAGCCCTGCACCCTATTAGACTGGATGTCACTGAGGTCCAGGTAGTAGCCCTTCCTTAGAACATACTATATCTATAGAATTGGACTTTGTCTCATACTCCAGAGGATGATGCTGTAACCTTTTTGGAATGCTTTTCAGAAGCCACAGAAATTCTGTACTAAGACTTTCCCCAATTTAATTTCATCTTCCTGTATTTAACATTACAAACATCCTTAGCTAGTTATTTTTATTAACTCTTTTGATTATGTACAAGGGTGGAATGTTTTGACTTGGAATAATTCTGCCATTTATTATGTCTAACATAACTAGAGCCAGTGCATTGCTTTTTAAACTTTGCTGGGTTTCTTCCACACTAGATGTTATTCTGAATAGCTGTGCTCTGTTTACAGAATATGTAAATCATGTTAAAATAAAATAATAGTTGCCTGTATTTTGTCTGTAATTTTCCATGTCTTTTAAAAGTGCAGAAATTCCTAACTCTCTGATAAAGCTTTTAAGTACACAGTAACCCCATTTAAGTGACAGAAAGATGTGCATGTACCTATGTGTATATGACTGTACACACTACCCCTTATCTCAATATTGTAAATATAAACACAAATATACATATACTGAGCTTAAATAAAAGGCCATTCAAGTTTGCAATCAATGCAAATTTAGAAAAGAGATTAAAATGGTTTGATTGATTTAAAAACTAAACAGCACCATGATTTAGTTTTTTTTTTAATTTTTATTATATTTTTATTATTAAATAGTAACAGAAAAAAAAACAATACAAAACTTTTTTCCCCCAAGTGCTGTACAAATGGAAAGGAAGTTTCAGGAAATTAAAATCTTCAATTCTTCCAAAAATTTCTTTGAT
>JANHZT010001161.1:153474-163969 GCA_032468215.1 Stegonotus admiraltiensis
GGGGGGGAGAGACACACACGCAGGCTGCTCATGCAAATAGAGCACATGTGCACACACTCACCCACTGCTCATGCAAGTGGGGATATGCTAATTCACCAATACTGAACTTTCTTAAAGATAGCAAGGCATATGAATTTACTTTTACCACAATTTAAAAGAAATTAAATATGAAACTAGTCTGGAAAACTGTTTCGCTGCATTTCATTTCTGTAGTACTCAATACAATCCTTAATGTATTCTGCTAACTAAAAAAATACAATGCATCCACTAAAATAAAGTTTCAAGAGAACATCTTAAGTAATTATTCCAATAACTAAAGTGGAAATACGTTGTAGATGATGCCTCTGTTGATAGTATCAACACAAATATTAACACTAACAATCTGATCCAGCTGTAATATATATTATATAATGGGCTATTTAATTTACACCATTTGTAATTGTTTAGCACTATACTTTGACAATATATGATGCAAGGAAATCACTTAAAGGTAGTCCTCAACTTACGACCACAATTGAGACCAGAATTTCAGTTGTTACGGAAGGGTGTTTTTAAGTGATTCATACTCAATTTTATGACCTTTTTTTGCCACAGTTGTTAAGTGAATCACTGCAGTTAAATGAATCACGTGGTTGGTAAATCTGGCTTCCCCCATTGACTCTATTTGTTGGAAGATGGCTGGGAAAGTCGCAAATGGCAATCATATGACCCCAGGATGCTGCAACTGTCATAAATAGATGTTGGTTGCCAAGTGCCCAAATTTTGATCACGGTGCTAAGTGCGAGGAATGCTTTTAGTCACATTTTTCAGTGACACTGTAAATTTGAATGGTTGCATTTCAAGGGCTACCTCTATATAGTTCAAATATCTTTTTGTTTTTGTTGTATTATGATCCTCTAATAGTCTAACATTTTTGCAAATAAACAATGAACATTATATGGAAAAGTATTGACATTATATAGTATTTGTGCTTATAACAGCTTTTCCTTTTAATTAGGGCATGTTCTACAGTAATTTGTTTTCAGTTTTCTTCCTCAAACAAATCTTAAGAACATGTGGGTTCAGTTTGCTATGGTTTCCCACATATCCTTTAGTAACATGTAAGCAGCAATATAAGATTCAAATAGCATAATCGCCCCTGAACTTAGTAATAACAACCTAATGAACTTTAGTATAAACATTAAATAGTACAATTCCAAAATTTGTCAGAGGCAATTCAAGCATCTGATCCCTTGTTCTCTATTGTGTCCCTAACTAATCATAACTACAGCATTGTTGTACACTTTTTCCTTTTTCCATTTTGTACAGCAGAACACAATTGTAAGTCTAGACCAGCTTTGCTTTGTTTATCATAAATGTATACCCTTGTTTGATGATGGCTCAGAACGTCTGCAATTTTGTGGGTTTTTTTAAACTGTACAATTCAGATGAATAGAAAAGTATTTCCTTGTCCTTAGAGACAGTTGGCCAGAGCAACTAACAGCTGGGTAAATCTAGCACTCAGAAATGTAACAATATCTAAAATAATACTGTTAGATATGACACAATATAGTTTGTGTTATAATTTTGAGGTAAGGGGAAGTACACTAAATGCTGCAACTCATATCTACTGAGAATGGAATTATAAGTCAGCAGTGTCACGTAAAGCTCTGTTGAGTTTCAGAAGAAACTACACTAGCAGTTGTGACAGTGAGACAGTGAGGCTAGATAACAATTGGTTGCTGCATAATTAGCTTTATGATCAGTTGACTATCCTCCATCAATCCCCTTTAAATCCTCACTGGAGTTTAAATCTGGCACTACTTTTTTACACCTTCCATTCTTTGACTGGGAAGCTCTGGCTTCCTTACAAGAAGGGAAGTGTTCTTATCCAGCTATTCTTCCAAGCAGGAATTGGAACCTGATAATTCACTTCAGCTAAATCCCTACAGTAACATCAATTGAAAGAAACAGGGGTGGATGGCTAGCACATTTTTTCCATACCAGTGTTGTCTATTATTTTCCTAGAGAGCTGCTGTTTTTTTTTACGTAGTTAAGTATAAGAATTCTCTATATTCTATAGCTCCTTTTTACGGATATCACAGTGGCATACAATTCAAATCATAGGAAACAGCAATCTAATTTCTCCCATAATTTATGAACTGATCTAAAGAGTCCTAAAAACAGAGACTCTTCGTTCTCTTTCCAAACAAATCTAGCTTGTAATGAATCCTAACTATCTCAGTAAGTCTTCATAAAATTCACTCAGATTGGCTTGGCAGATTGCAGCAACATCCAACAGATCAACACTATCACAGTGTGATGCAGCCATGAAATATGCAGAAAGGATCATCTTTCCCCAAAACAACATTAGAAAATGAAGACTCAGCTTTCTTTAAGGCCTCAATGTAATTCATTACAGTTGAGAATTTAGCATTTAATATCAGCTGAAAGTACCAACCTGAGATTTCTTCCCATCCATTGATGTTAATAAATTCTCAGCTTTGTTCTGCCCACTGCTATGGGCATATTCCCATAAGCAAATAGGTGGGCATGTGCCATTCATGAACATTTAATAGCAATGAAAAACTGAAGAAAGATGCATTAAGCACTACAGACTATGATAGCTGGCAGGTCACACAACAAGTTATGGCTGGGTTAACTAAACATTAATTCCTCTGTCTGCATAGTATATTGTACAAACAAATAAAAAGTTTCAAAACAAATTAAAATTAATTAAATTATTTAATTAAAATTAAACATTTCAAAGCAAAGTTTCAGATTTTTGCATTGTTCAAACAACATTCAAAACACAATGGCTGGCTTCCTACATGCTGACTCACAAACCACTTAAACCCATTTTAGTCTAATCTAGTGGGTTGCATATATCCATTATGTCTTGAACAACTGTTTTTCCAACTTTGAAAGAAACTATTCAAAACAATATTTTTCAGAAAGATTTGCAGCATACACTATCTTTTCTCAATCCTAATAAAAGTTTCTTCCTCCAATATAGGATGAGATACACATTTCATGAATTTTGGCTTAAAGCACCAAGGGTTACTTCATGAATAACTTCCTCCTTCATAAATAGCTTAATCTTAAACTCATGTATACACTGAATTAAATATAAAATACCCATTATTCTGCCTGTTGCTACTTTTGGCATAAACTTTAAAAGCTGTTAAATCATTGAAAATTACTACTGAAAATAACTGGTTTTGGTATAGGTGAAAAAAACATGAACTTACCAACACAGTCACAGCATTCATCCCAAAGTGTGCCGAGACAAAGCATGCACTCCTTACAGCAAGAACAGTTTCCTTCACCAGGTCGGCATTGACACAACTCCTGGATAATGAGAGAGAAAGAGAGAAATATATCACATTAATATTATGTCCTTCTGTATATGCAGTATCAATGAAAGATTATGATTTGTATTTATGGTTCTTAAATAATCAACCTCTTCATGAGGAAATCATGGGAGCTTTCCTACCCTCAGAAGGTGCAGAAAGTAAGCCCCTGTCCTGGCTGAATGTATAAACTTCCCTCCATGATTCCTTATAAATTTAGTCCAGCCTTTGAATGTAGAGTTTCTAAGCCTCACTTACCTTCATTTTAGTGCCTTGGAAAACAAACTGGACAAAAATATAATGAACATTAATTCCATCTATTCAACAAAGGCAACACTTCATTGTGTCTAACTAGTCAATTATAAAATTCTTTCCTTGATCTGGTAATAATGGCACAGGTAGATAGCAGTAGCAATCAAAGAAAGAGTGCAACCCTGTTGCATACATGAAAAGAATCTTGCTTTAATAGTAGTAGTAATCTTTCTCTAAACATAATCCTTAATTCTAAAATAAGATATATTCAGAATATTTACCGAAGCACGCTATGCTAAAGGTTATTTCATTACAACACAGACACACACGCCCCCACAAAGAACTTTGGATAATACCCAATTCTTGGGAAACGCTTTAGAAATTATAGACAGCCCCATTACTAATCTCAGAATAAGACAAAAGCAGATACAAAAAAATAGATATACATTTACATATTTTATACTTTTACAGACCTGTGTATCATTGTGCTACCAGGATACAATGTTAAGCAAACTATAGACTACTAAAACTTTCATATCTGTAATCTTTAACTGGGCAAAATGGTGCATTATAGGGCAATTTTTTTTCAACCAATCTCTCGAAGGACTAACTTACAGAATGCATCTGAAATCCATGATCAATGACTCCAGTGGAATTGAAATTTGGCAAAGTTTGTAAAACATTTTATGACATAAAAATTATCATTAAGCATTTTATAACATAACACAAAATGGCATAAAACATTTCCTGTGTACAATTCCCGATGTTTGACTATGCAAATACACAAGGCAGATATATCCCTGAATATTTCCCTGATTTTTTAGGAACTTTTCCAGTATATTGGAAATCTACTTTCTTTGAAGGCAGTGAAGAATCTGATACGGAAATATCTCTGAAATGATGTCCTAAAAGTCACAAATTGCCTAGCATATATTATGTATTTTGTCTGGTTTTAATAAGAACATAAATAATTAAGTTGCACTTACACAGGAGGAGGATGCATCTAATTGGGACATATTTCTGAAGAAATATTATAAAACCATATTGCAAGTTACATATAAACATACCACTTTTTCAAACCTACCACAACAATTATATGATTACAGTTTCATAAGGTAGCAAAAGCCAGACACACTATTTGGAAACTATTGATTTAAAATTATCATCTTAAATACTGATTAGGAAATAAATTGTGCTGAATAAACTTTGCTTCCACAACTCTTGAATGATAGATGGTTTCATACAATGGGTTAACCCACTGATTATTTTTATCACTTTATTAAAGATCAAGTCAGAATATCTGACTTCACAATGCATATTAATCCAAAATCAGTCCCCGCTTTTTTGTTTACGGTATAGGAGTCCAAAAGATTGGATTTATGCATCACAAAAAGTCACAGTATGTTGAATTCAAGTCACCATGGGTTATTTCACTAATACAAATCATATCATGGCACAATCCTGCCATTCATTTGCTGGAAATATCAATGTGATCTACTAGAAATGATATATTTACTTGTATTGTTACAGTTTAGAGATTTAATTTTTTAATGAACAACTCATTTTTTTTCATGAGTTAAATAAGTTGAGATTGCTGAAAGGTTTATGATACTTTCTTGAAATCCTATCTGAACAGGGTTTAAAGAGAACTATCTAGCAAGACAAACAAGTCAAATATGTTTCAATACAAGATTGTTGACTTCATTCACATCTGTTGCACAGCTGATAAAATAAATATTTATGTCAACCATTCCCTGCATTCTATAAAATGGAGTACGGTTCGTGCAATCTCTTCTATCTACATGAAGGAAAGAAACTGATTAATACTAGAATAATCTCCCTCAGTTCTTCCCCTCTCTTCAGTATAAGCTCTTATTATAGAAAACGAAACTCTTCTAAAAATTAATTACTTCTATCTGTGAGGGTAACTTAACTTGCACAGTATCCACCAAAACTTGAATATTTAATCAGGACTTTTATATACCATATTTTTTTCAGATAAAGAATCTTAATTTAGGGATAATCCCTTATAATGTATTTATAAATTAAATTAAGGTGTTTTATCAATACACTATTTGTTTTTTGAATTGTCAATGAACCATGAAATGCACCAGAACTGTATTTTTTGTTGTTAAGGTTCTTTTTTTAACAAATGCTCATTATTAAATTTAATTATGAAAATTACAAAAATGTTCAGTAGAAAAAAGGTTAAAAGGTTTCTAAAAATAAATTATTCAATTTGTTATCTTGATGATAAGAGTGAAGAATTTCCTCATAGGACTAAGTATACTTAATTACACAGAAATATATGCATCTGTATTTCTTTAACATGTGGGGCAAAAGATTAGGCACATTTGGTCATGTTAAGTATCCATAGATTTCAAATTTATATACCAGTTCTCCCTCTAAAAACCCTGAAGTTATTTACAATGAAGCCTTATTGGTGTTAAAACTATAGTTTTAGCAAAATCTCACATTCTGGAAGTTCCTTTTTCCCTTTTCTTTTTAATTTAAAATATAGTTTCAAAAAAAGTAATGTCTATAGTTGGATAGTTACAATTATAAAACTGATGCTTAAGGTTAAAAAAACCAAGAAAGTACACTGAATTGTTTTCACAATATTAATAAAAAAGGAAATACGAACTTTTGAGCTTAGTAACAAAACCTTTGTGGTTTAATGTTTACTTAAAACCAGTATGCAAAACAGCCAAGAAATAATCCTCAAGTATGTGTTAGAATTAGAGTATGTATGTTGATGAATTAGTTATTTCTAATTCTAATTCACCCACAGTTACCAAGCTGCTGCAGTTCAGGGGTTATTATTCCAGGACAATTATTGCATAATTCAAAGGTAGGTAATGAGATGAGCCAGAGTCCCACAATGCCTACAGAAACTTCCCTTGGCCGCTCGCATCAATGCACATACTGACTAATCTTTATTTAGGTTAAATGAAATCTGGCTCCTAAAAAAATCAAACTGTCCACTACCATCTTCATTTGTATTTACAAGAGGTGGCACTAGGAATTTTTAGAAAGCAAATAAAAAGATTTAAAGCAAATATAAAGATATAAAGAACCAGTTTGGTCTAGTGGTTAAGTTACCAGACAAGAAACCAGGAGGCTGTGGGTTCTAATTGCACTTTGGGCATAAAAGTCGGGTGGGTGACTTTGGGCCAGACACTCACTCTCAGCCCAACTCACCTCACAGGGTTTGTTATTGTGTAGAAAACAGAAGGAAGAAGGAGTATTAGGTATGTGATCCACCTTGAATTATTTATAAAAATAATAAAGATGGGCTAATTGTTGGAGCATAGTGCTTTATTCAGAAGCATCCATGTTGCCAGGAAAATAATAAAAACAAAAGTAAATTGGGACGGTAACATGCAACTATCATGATAAATTATAATG
This sequence comes from Stegonotus admiraltiensis, assembly GCA_032468215.1. Classification (NCBI taxonomy): domain Eukaryota; kingdom Metazoa; phylum Chordata; class Lepidosauria; order Squamata; family Colubridae; genus Stegonotus; species Stegonotus admiraltiensis. The sequence continues at coordinate 160,467 of JANHZT010001161.1, forward strand.
TTTACTTTCTGCTTCCTGGTGATGTTTGCCACGTTCTGGAACATTTGTCTATGCTGACTCATGTTTGCCATTCTATTACTATTCATCTCTTTTGAAAATATATTTTTGGATTTCTTTCCAATCCATTTTTGAATTTACAATTCTGCTCATGTGTTACTGGAAAAACTGGCCGTTTTATTACTACATGCTTCAAAACTGTCTGTCATTTATCACATGCAAAGTGTTTCCCTACAGAGATATTTTTGCTTTGACTTCTTTTTCTAAGTGACGATCTGGCTACAGAGATGATGAGTATATTCCAGACAGAAGAATTCTACAACCAGGAGCAATGTTTCAACATCAGTGCATGCACACTTAAATTCTGTACTCCGATTCTAGGAAAAGTCTATAAATTTGGTAGAATTAAACCAGCAAGGGTTGTATAAATGCATTAGTAAACATGAAATACCCAATGCTATCTTTAGAATCACTTCCCAAACATAATACAAAAAACAAACAAACAAACATACATACATGTCACATAGTTCGTTAAAAAAAGTATTTGACCTCTTGGATTTCTGTATTTTTGCATATCTTTGCCAACAAACGTTACCACAGCTTCCAAGGGGATCCTACTAATATACTCTCTCTATAGAGAGAGACTTTGAAGTTAACAAATAACACCAAAGTGGGATACTTATTTATTTCAGTATAACAGAACGTAACTTTTTCCATATTCACTGAGCCATAGAGCCTTAGTTATCCATCAGCTTCTCCCAATGTTATTTAGTTCTAAAAAATCTTCAAAAAACTAAAAAGCAAAAGAAAGTATGTATTGCTTGCCTACTTTACATAAATAAAATATATTCATTTCTGGCCAAAATGTAATACTTATTAGTATGTATATGTGTGTGTGTGTGTGTGTATGTATGTATGTATGTATGTATGATGGATGGATGGATGGATGGATGGATGGATGGATGGATGTATATATATATGCATGCACAAAGTATATATAAATAAGCCTGACCTGCAATAATATAAAAAAATATGGGTAGATAAAACAAATTCCAAAAATTAATTCCAAGTTCATTACAGTAATAGCAACATTACTGTAATGTTGCTATTAATAGCAATAATTTTAATTACATTCAAACAGAACACTTTAATTTTGATACAATAGTAAACTTTTATAGCCCTATATTAAGAAAAATCATCAAAGCTCATTGTTTTTATATTTGTTTGATCAATATTTTTTTTTCTGTATCTACTCTTTCACATACAGTTTTCTACAACAATTTTAAGTTTTGTACCAGAGATCCAGTTTTATGATGTGTTTAAATGAGAAGTAAATAGTCACTTTCAATTCATGGATAAGCCCATGCAGCATGAAAAAAAAGTAAACTGGGTATCACTGAAAGTGGTATCTTAGCTGGTAATCTAAAGAATACCTTCACTATTATGGAGGAGGATAGGACCTTCAGACATCTTCAACCATCTTCTTCCAGGTGCTTCCTCAAAGGGAAATGTTTCACCTGCAATGTCCCACTCATGTTTGAGGGAATGCATGGTACCCACATAAATACCTCCTCAGTGCAAGACAAAACTTCTCCTTCCAGGCATTTCTATTATTTTAAGTATCTGATCAGTTTTGGAATAATATTTGATTATGTATGCCCTATCCTTATCGTATTTACTATCTGCTTTTTATTGATTCACTGTAAAAGTAAAGCAAATACGGCTTTACTTATTGTAAACTTAGGTTTCAATGATTTAACTTTACAAACTGGCCAAGAACCTAAGTCTCAGTAGATTAGAACTTTATTACATAAACAAATCAGACATTAATCAGTTTTACTGATTAGTTTCAAAATTCTAATTTTATCTTTTATAAGATGATGCTAATAAACGTTTGCATGTTTCTTCATGAATTAAAAGAATGAAAATTCAAAATAAAGATTTCCACATTCTTCAATAAATTTCTCTTCAAAATAATTTTTATTTCACTTTTTTCAAAATTATTATTACAGAAAAATGCCTGGATACTTATTAAGCATAAGTGTAAATGATCTCATACCTGTATTAGGCATTTGCTGACATCACTAGCACAGAGAGCTTTGTTGCAGCACATGGATGATGGGATCCAGAAGTACAGCAAACTGATTATGAGGAACCCTGGGAAGTACCACAACCTCATCTTTTGTTCAGGAGGGAGATTTCAAAAAATGTTCCAACTGTTTTGAAATAAAAAGTAATATGAAAAGCCCATATTTTCTGAGGAGAAGACTAAGCTTCTTTCATCTTTATTCCATAATTCTCAAAGGCAGTTTCTTTTGTTTTGTTTCCCATTAGTTTTTTATGCTCAGATCAGCCGCATGTTTAGTAAAAAAAAAAGTTCTCATGTAATTATAAGTCAAGACAATTATTTTTCCATTGACTTCAAAGTTATGTAAAGCATGACACTTCAAACGCTAATAAATATAATTATTTGAGTTACAATCCCATCATGGTAAAGTATTTATTTGCAACATATTTATTTCATGGAGTAACCCAAGGAATAGGAAAAAAAGGCCTACTAGAACTAATGTAGAAGAATTCTTTCTGACAGATAAATGAGAACATGTTTTAACATAACCTCATTTCAATTCCAGCGATATAGAAGTATTACTTTACAAACAAGGCTTCTGAAGAAGGAATTGGATGGGTGCCACATATTAATCAACAGAATATTATATTGGTAAAAGTAGTCGGTGATTTAATCTCAGCACTCTGCTTCTAATTCAGTAATATTACGTACTCAAATCATATCTTTTGACTTACTGTTTCCCTATCATACTCTTTTCCAATACAGCTGAGAAACATCAAAACATAAAGAAGGAAACAAAAGATAGGGAGGGAGCTCCTTTTTGTCCAACAAGGTCTACCATCTTTTCACTTAGATACCCCTGAACTTTAGCAGAGCAATTTGAAAAAAACCTGAAATGACAAACATCTCTAGGATTCTTTTTTTAATTATTATGTTCTTTATGCACTGAACATGATTTTAAGAGTTACAAAGTAAGGGATAATAATTTGAACAGTAATTTTAGATTCCTTACTGGAAAATTGTTTTGGAGAAATAATCTGAAAACATATGATAAGCCTTTGAAAAATTTAGTCAACAGAAACCTGTCCTTTTGAATCCAGTTTTTACAATTTCATTATGTCAGTCCTTCCCTTCAGATAAATTGGTCTATCAATTGAAAAGTTGAGATCTTTCACAATTCAAAATGTACTATTACCAAAAAAAGGACAAACATTTATTTGATTCCACATTTCAAAGTTTTTATGATGGACAAAAAAACTATACAGAGAATCATTTTTAGAGCAAACAAAGCTGTTCGGAAGTTATTCACACCTGTTCATCCGCACCATATTATTCTCTTTTCTACTTGTATGGCACATTAAACCCTTTTGCCTTACTCAGCAAATCGTTAATCAAGTCCCCGTAGTTGGCAAAGGCAAATTTTCTCAAATGCCTAAAC
>JANHZT010001161.1:176420-189096 GCA_032468215.1 Stegonotus admiraltiensis
GGGCTTTTTGTGGCTGTGTGAGGTTCCTGCTTGTTGCAGGGGCCATTTTGGGTCTAGCACAGCTGCTTTTACATTGTAGGTGAGCCTGTTGTGTTGTTTTGTAGGTTAAAAGAGGGCAAAGAAGTGACATTGACTTGGCCACACCCACCCAGTCACCTTACCAAGCCCTGCCCACTAATTAAGCTCCTCCCACAGAACCAGTAGCAAAAATATTTAGATTTCACCCCTGGATTAGATGCAGGAGAATGAAAATTGACCAATGTGACTGAGGGTATTGTGAAAGTCATAAATAGTTCTAAAGTTATTTTTTCAGCACAGTTGTAACTTTGAATGGTTGAGCCAGTGGTTGGTAAGCAAGGACTACCTGTATTAATTTCAGTGGGTTTTATTTGTATCACATATTTCTGCATATTTTCTATTCTATAAAGTTGATGAGTCTTGTCTTAACTGTTTTCTTTTAAAAACGCAGAAATACATTTTACACCATTCTTTTTTTCCAAAAATAGCATTTATATATGCAAGTTACTCTCTAACATAATTAAGATTGTAGTGATATGATTCCAGGGAACAGGTTGAAAGTCTTAATGTGTGCCCTATAGGCCTCATCTTTGCTTTGTCATCTCTAAACTGCACTGGAAATATGCAAAATATCTATGGTTGAAGCATTTCCTTTTCAGAATATCCTGATCTGACAAAGAATTAACTGTTCCCACTTCAAAATTAGACATTGTAAACTAGAATAGCTTCTGGGACACTGGGTCAAATTGCATTCCAAAGTCTAAACAAGACAATCCACAGATAAAACATTTTGACTCTGAAATGTTCTGTGCATCTTTAAATTGCAAATATAATTGTAGGATCCATGTAGATTCACTGCTTGTGAATTGCTTAATTTAGATATTTGTTTTAGCTGTTATAGCTAGTAACACTGAAAAACTTTTTCCCTGTTTTCCTGCTGCACCGATGTGCTTTTGGCACACTAGCTTATCTTATACATAGCCTAAAATTTTACTGTATATTGTTTCATTCAAATACGGTCGTTTAAATTAGGAGGAAATTTGCTTTTTAACTTCCACTGAAACAAAAGAGTTCGAATGTATTTGTATTTGTCTTGACTGTGTACTTGGAAAAGTATATGAAGAATATCTGAATTAGAATTCTGCTACACTCTAAAGTACGGGTGTCAAACTAGTGGCATTACGTTCCCATCATGTGATATATCATGATTTTTTTTGCCTTCACAGAGCAGGGGTGGGCATGGCCTGTTCGTGATGCATCCAGCCCATGGGGCTCCAGATTGATACCTCTGCTCTAAATTGTACAATGACTACAATTGGCTCACTCATCTAGTCAATGGGAGAAATATCTAACCACACAATTCTTCTTGTATTGCACTAAACTCAGAATAATGGATGGAAACGCTTCCTACATGCAAAGAAACTGTGGGAACTGCTCCTTCTGACTCAGTATCATATAAAAGTTTTGATTGAAGTATAGAACAGAAATATGGATTCAAATGCTATTATATCAGCTATGCTACTATTCCTTTCAAATTGGAAATCTAACAGCAAACAGTCTTTTTAGAACAGATCTACAGACGTTTTGGGACATTCTTTAGCAGAAGAGCAAGATAAAATGCTATTTCTACTTGAATTTGTAATAACACAAGAGTCTGATAGAGTGGGCAGCATGTCTAATAACTTACTAGAAATTTTTAATGGAAAAATATTTTGGGAGGAGTTCAATGAAGATACATACCTTTAATTTGTCAAATTTGTCATCCACATCCTGTAACCATGACATAAACTGCCTTGCATTAAATCGGTCTCTAACTGATGCTTTACTGTCATCAGTCTGTAAATTAAACATATTAAAATTATACCTGTTAATTATAGGCAAATGTCCACTCATTCCCATACTATACAATGTCTTTGATAGATCTATATCGTTAATGATAACTACAGTTTGTCTGTAAAGGTAGTATTATTCTTAGGGGAAAACGTACGATATTTCAATTTAGTGGAAGAATTAAAATTTTAAAATGTGATTTGCTAGGCAATCCAGAGAAATCTTTATTGCACAATCTCTGTTCCACTATAGGTAGTCCTCCCTTAAAACCTCACAGTTGGGACTATCAACTCTGTCACTTAAGTGATGCAGTCATTAAACAAAACTTCACCTGACCACACTGGATTTATGACAACAGTTCTGCAGCACTTGTTACGCAAATCACCCATGGACATGAAGTAAGACATCATGTGATTACAGCTTCCAATTTTACTGCTGACTTCTCTATTGGCTTTGTTTATTGGAAGCCAGCTGTGAAGTTTGCAAATGTGATGCTGTGATAGTTGTAAATCTGCACCTGTTATGAAGCACCTAATTGTTAATCAACCTGTATCTTTTTATAGCCCTCTACAGTGTGTCTTCTTCATATGCTATGTCTTTAATAATATAGTTTTAATTTAGCAATACGGCTGCATTGTAAGCTCTATTAATACTCTTCTGACAGTTCATAAAACATCTAAAAATTTTTCTACTGCTTACAGCCAGTTGGCTTCGTCATATGCAAATGTAAATAAATTTTACCTTAGTATCACAATGCCTTCTTTGTGGAATGAATGAATTAATATAAATAGAATTTTATGTATTTGGAAATTTATAACATGAAACATTTTAACATAATTGCAATGCTCACCATTTTATAGAATGTTTATAACTATTTGCTTAGAAAATCAACAGCGATCATGGTAAAATTTAAACATTCTAAATATCTGTGGTCATCATTTATAAGATAAATATAAAATGGAGAAAATCTTTAGGGCATATACCCAAGAACTTAAGGAGAGGTGTGGTTGATGAAACAAAAAGTCTACCCAACCTACAATGTTTCAATGAAATTTAAGGTGTCACAAAAGCAATGGTTCTCCCACTTCTCATTTATAAAAATCCACTAGTCAGACACATAGTCCTTTTATTTTTTTAAAAACTAACAATTAATGTATATTTTTCATGAATTTTAACCAAGTCCTTAAGTTATAGTGTTGAAGCCATTACTGATTATATTTCATACTAACAAATTCCTTAACTAAGTATTACATTAAAAGCATCTTTTTGTCTTCCTTGAATAAAACTGAAGAACCATGAATGGTGTTATAAAACATATGCATGATTTTGAAGAACTATATTATTGTGTATCATTGTATTTCATTAATTTTACATAATGGATGACAAAATTAACTATAAAAACATTGTCCATTACAATGTTTTGTAATGCAGTCCCTTCCCAAAATTGAGGATCAACACAATAGCAGCCCCCCAAAATAGTATGCTACACTCCAGAAATTCAGAGGAACAGGACTAGATCTTTACTGCCTTTCAAAAAATTGAGAGAAGGGTACAACCTGCCCTTATGGGGCAAAACTATTTTAAAAAATAGGGAGACCACTAAAAAGGCCTTCTCCTCGACCTCTTTTCCAAAAATCTCTTAGAATAGTCCCTCAGACGTATGCTTGTATGTGATTTAAAGGTTTCAAAATTGACCGATTTTCACTTGCATACAAGACATCAACAGTAACAAGGTAAGTGACAATGAAAACATAACAATGATAATAAAAAAGCTGTTTTGTTGTGAGAAAGCTGTTTAGGGTAATTCAGTTTTCCATGGTAATGACATTGCCAGAGAGAAGCAGCACAATCTACCTTCGGTTTTCTTTACCTACTGGAAGTGTGGGACATTAGTAGCTGTTCCCAAAATGATCTGATACATCAGGCAAATGTTGGGAACAGTAGTTCTCTAGATGCCCAAGTGCCAAATGTGAAGGGCTTTATACTGGTAGATCAACACCAGCATCTTCAATTCTACTCAGAATTGTAGCTCTGCTACAATGATGTTATAAGCTTCCAGTGTTAGGAATGCAAATATGCAAGCTACATATTCCAAGCCAGTTTCAAAATAATTATTAAAGGGTGGCTCATGTAAAGTGAGCTACAGTAATCCAATTGAGTGGTGATGATGGCAACAGTTTTTGGTGTTAGGAATGGGTGGCACAGTTTTGCAGTGATTCTCTTTCTTTCCTCCATAGCTGGTTCCGGTTAGTGTTGTTGGGAGGTGGAGAGGTAGAACCCAGGGCTCTGCAACTGAGGCACCCCAGGGCTCGGATCTTAACCCTAACCCTAACCCTAACCCTAACCCTAACCACTGAGCATGGGATGCAGTATCCTCAGTATAGCTATACATCTCGCCTTGAAAGGCAGATGATGCTGGTATGGTACTGGCTGAGTGCCTAGAGCTGTAAGGGGAAGGGGAGGAACTAGCCTTGATCCAACCCTGGCAAGATGGAGTGGCTTTACGTTTTTGATCTCTCAGGTCCAGGTGTTACATTATCTTTGACTCTGGAAGGGGAAGAACTTCCCTGGATTGAGCTGGTATGTAATTTGGGGGTCCTCCTACACAGAACTTGCTTTACCTCCACAACATCTGGGAGGCTTTGCTCTTGGTCATTCATGCCTTGGTCACTTCTGCTTGAATTACTGCAATGTGCTTTATGTAGGATTTCCCCTGAAGAATATATGAAAGTTACAACTACTGCAGAATGTGGTGGCTTCCCTAACATTGTATGCTGCTGGGTTCATCCACATTACAATCCTGTTGTACACACTGGCTTCCAGTTTCCTTCTAGGTACAATTCAAAATGCTGGTTATTACCTTTAAAGTCCAAATGGCACAAGATTAACTTATTTGTAGGACTGTTTCTCGCTAAGAACATCTGCCTGTCCTACCAGATCAGATAGGGTGGGCAGGCTCCTAGTCCCTTCCCTTTAAATGTTGCCATTTTATAGACCTAGGAAGTCTGCCTTTTCTGTGAAAGCCTAATGCCCATGGAACACATCCTTCTCCAAGGTTCAGCAGGTCCCCATCCTTTTAACCTTTAAAAAAACACTTGCTTTCTTTCCCAAGTGCTAGGATACAGCAAGGTTGATGGGATGAACCTATTGTGGGCTGAATGAGAAAATTTAGCTATAGTGCCAGTCATTTTTGTTTTAATGTATTTATTTTATTGTAGATAGATAGTGCTTTATTTTGAGGTTGTGAGCCACTCAGCAGTAGGCTTGAGATGGACAGCTATAGAAATGTTACAAATAAACACGCAAACAAACAAACACATGCATATGCATATACACACATACTATAATTGTGTCCTACAGCAGGTATGATTGCAATTTGCATACCAGCTTATGCTGGCAAAACTGCCTTTTTAACTACGGCCTCCACCTGCTGTTCTAGCAGGACCTCCAAATCACAAATCTTTTGTTTCATAGGCGTCGCCTACCCATCCAAAGACAATACTAGTTATCAACAGACGATCCCAAGACAAACAAACCTCATGGAAGAACACAAAGGCACACAACTACTATTTTCAATTAACTGAACCGATATAAACTTATATTCACAATGAGTCAATAATTTTCTTTTATCATATTTCTTCAAACAACTTTTTTACCTGTGTATCAAGAGGCACATTATATACTTCAGCATCCAGCAGTACTGTACATGCGCTAAAAGGCAAAGTCTGATTTGCTAAAGTTCTTGCTGCTCGATAATGGACTCGTAGTACTTCTTGCTCATTGGAAACAATAAGTTTTTCCTAATTAAATTAAAAGACATATAATTTAGCTAAATCATATAATCTTTTATTAACTCAAAGATACATCTTATCACTCTGAAAAAACTAACCTTTCTTACTTATGAAGGAATCCTGATAAAAATATACAATGCATTGTATTTTAAAATTCTCTTGAAAAAATGGAAATATTTCGTTCTGAATCAACCAACTTAATATAATTTCTTATCATTTTCATTTAAAAAATGAAAACCTCTTAAAAGTGGTGATCAGTCAGTAGACTTCATTACATTCTTACCCTTTCAATACTGTGTTGTAAACGAAGTTTCATCCTTACAACTTCTTGCTGTCTAAAGAGTTCCTTAAGTGGATCAGATAGTGATGGTGGTGGTGTGATCTGTGAAAGAAATATCACTTTGATATAAATCTGTATATGCAAAAGATATATACTCTGAATATGTAAAAGATACATGTGATGGGAGGTAAAAATTACAGTATTTGAATAGTGGCTAAAATTGGAGCAAAATTGAGTATAAAAAATGAAACGCTGTATAGTCTCTTGAACTTTTTAAAATACAGTAATTTTAAAATACACTGGGACCTAAGGTTGGGCTTGATGTAAGGCTTGGTTCTAGTAAAATTGATCGTTCATACAAGATTATTCTAAATATCTGCAATCTTGCATCACGAACCCATTAGGCTCCCAAGAGCGTCATCAACAATACACACCAGAAAAATATTACCATGCATTTAAAATGCTCTCGCCAGAAAAATATAAATAGGAAAAAAATGTAAACCCAGACAAAAAGCCTATGCAATGTCCAGTTTTCTAAATTTTGTCAGCCTAAAGTTGTCTGCTGTAGCTGAAACCAATCCTGGAAATTTTCCTTCCCTAATGAATGTGTACACACACACTTGTATGTAGACAGACATAATCAGCAGTCACACCAAAACATCAGGGCCAGGTCAGGGATGACAAACATATATAAAAATACAAGTAGTATAAGAAAGTACTATTAAATGCAATAAATAACTAATTAAAATTGCTTGTAAAGTAAGATAAATCTTTTATAAAACAAATCCCACATCTATATATATATATACAACCATTCTTTCTCTCAAACAGATCATTGTCACATAGAAAAACACATGTGTACGCATGTGTTCCCCATTCTTTTTTCTGAAAAATAGCAAGAAACAACCAAAAAAACAAAATAAAGGCTGAAGAGTACAAGAAGGAAAGAAAAGAGAAAGGGGAAGAACAAAACCAACTGGAGATGAGAGAGAAGGGGAAAAGGTAACTGAACAAGGAAAGAGAGCAAACCCTTATTCAGATATATATTATAAAAAGGGTCAACATTTCTTTGATTAAACACTCAAGTAATTGCTAATCTTTAGTTAATTTGCAAACGCAACTAACTTTTCAGCAGTGAAGTCTGCTATTATTTGCACCTCCTGCTTCTTGTTTTCTCCTATTTCTTTTTATCAGGCTGTCTTCATAGATATTTAGGGGGGGAAGTTGTATATCTATGAATTGATATAGGATAAATAAGATGATTTTTTACCAAACTACCACATTTAATACATGATAACTAAACCAATTTGCATCCATTTCTTTGTATAAATGCTGATGAGCTATTCTCACTATGTATAGGAATTTATGTAATTTAAAAAATGGAGGAATGTACTTGAGCAGGAACCATCAGCCCAGGAGCATCTCCAAGTTGCAGAGCACCTCTGAGCAGAGGAATGCAACCGTATTCAAAACCAAATATTACCCTGGAATAATTTAGCCAAAGGTCCAAAGTCAACCAGTTTTGAAAAGATTCAATCTAAGTCTATTCCTCTCTATCCAGACTCTGACATTCTCCAAATGCATGGTTTCTCCTGTATCATCTGTCTGATGAGGGGCCAAGATATCTAATTTATTGGTATATAAATCAGTTGGTTGTACCATGTGCATTTTTTCATGATGCACTCAAGATATCTTTTTTAAATTCTTTATTTGCATAATATGCATTTTATATTTGTTGTAGGAGCGAATATATGAGTAAAACATGATTATGTCTGCGTATTCTGACTGACCTTATCAGAAAGATAAACACCAATATTGTTAACTTACAATGAAGTGGAGTTTTGAAAGCAATAACTAAGAGCCAACAATCAATTCTATAGTAATTCAAATTCCTAGTTACTTACTGTTGGAATGCATATCTTGCTCAGGGGATTGCCATCTAGGAGGTATGATCCATTGAAGGTTACATATTCATCATAATACTGGGGTGCTTGAGGAATAACGCTACATAGTAATTTACGTTTTTCTTCTATTTTCTTTCTTATATGCAAATATTCAAAATATGGATTTGCTCTCTCTGAACTGTATGGCTGAATCTCTTCTAGTTTTAGAGAGTCTACAACAGCTGCCAGAGACTGATGAGTTTTTTCTTTAGCTTGCATTAAAGATGTATTTATTTGAACAGGCTGAGGAACACGTGACAGCTTTCTTTTACGTGGATGATGTGGCTGAGCATCATCTTCCTCAGTTAATCTTATCCGTCCTTTCAAAGAGGCTGATGAATCAAAATCTCTTTCTGAGATCTGGGAGCAACCAGAAAGGTTCTGCTTACTTTGATTAGCAAGGATATTTGCTCGATTCCTTGTAATTCTTTGAGGAATTTCATAGTGTTGTGCTTTGGGATCTTCTACGGCTTCTTCCAATTCTAATTTAATAATTGGACTAAATTTATGTACTTCATGTCCAGTTAACTGTGAATGACTTTCCAAATTAGGTGGTAGGTACTGTTGCCTTTCTTCCATTGAATTGTTTTCTGCACTGTCCATATTAAAAAAATTTCTATTGTACTCATTTGTAATTCCTTTCAGCGTTCTACCATTTAGATCTTGAAGATCTAGATCATTTTTATTACCAGCCATATGGGATGAACAGATGTCAATGGAATGGGTTTTTTCACTTTGGAACTGAATGTCAATTACACTATTATCAAGTTCTTCAGCTTCTGACGTTTTATAAATGAGCTTACTTACTGCAGATGGATTTGCACTGGAGTGTAAGCGAGGATCATTTGCAACAAAATCCTTTTCAAAATTTTGTGAAATATCTTTAGTAATATTTTCAGGATAAACTGTGATAAGCATATCTGCCTTTTTGTTGTTTGACAAGACACTTTTTTCTGTCTTTTTTTTGCTGGCAGCATCTATGTCTAAGACTGAATTGCTAGGTTGAATGGAACTTTGTGGGTTCTTAATCAGAAGCTCTTGGCTGTTTGTATCTGACAAACCTACATGCTTTGACATATAAATTGTATCTGTGCTTGGCTGAATCTGAGAAGGGCAACATGACTGAACAGACAAAAATTCTGCCATTTCCTGGGATGTAGGATTTGATATATTTTCAGCATGATGATAAAAAGATTCAGAACTTTTCTGCTCTTTCATAGTTTTATTTTCAAAATTAGTTATGGCTGAGACATTCGTTGCATCAAGCTCACAGCCTGAATAATTTGAACAGGAACACTCACTATTTAATGAAATAAATCTATCCAAAGGCACATCCCATGTTTTACTTGATGGAGTCGTATTATTATGTTCTAAATATGTATGACTTTCTCCTGATGAGCTTGAAGGAGCAGTGTTTTTACCAACTGCATCTGATGCATTAGGTTTATGAACAGGTCTACTTGGGGATAAAGCAGAACTGGAATACAAGCTGGTCAGTCCATTCTGGGAATCCTTTTCAAGCAAATTGCAACATTCATGTTTAGGAAAAGAATTATAACTTTGAACTGAGAGCAAAGTACTGTGATTAATTTCTTCTGGTACTCGGGACTGTTTTGTATTTTCATAAACAGCCGGCATACTGCATCTTCGCACTTCTACAACTGGTCTGCAATCATTTATAACAAATTTTACATCTTCGACTGATGCTGATCTAATATAAGCTGGAGGAAGTCTGTTTAAAGTAGGTGCTTTATTGCGCTCTGGCAATTCTGACAAACTATCATTCTCATAATTTGCAGGTGATTTGGCACTAGGCAAAAATGGTGAATGTGAAAAAGACATTTGAGAATCAGATCCTTCAAGCATAAAATCTGAATCATATTCAACAACAGGTCTTGGAGGAGTTACTGTAGTATGACAAGAGTCCTCTGAGCTAGCAATTGAAATCATGGATATTGATCTGGAGGTTAGTCCAGTTTTTTCACTTTCTGATCTAGGAGACCTACTTAAGCTACTGTCCAAGGCTAGGAATGGTTTTCCACTAGAATTTTTTATATCAACTGACACTGATCTACTGCAGGTAGCATCTTTTAGCTGCTTATCTTTCCCAGAAGCATCTGATAACTCTGAGCTTTTTGAACGAATCAGTTCTTTGTTCTTTGATTCAGTAAGTGAATATTTTATTTTATCCTTATCTTTTATTTTATTAAGTTCGGTACAGGATCGATTCTTTAATCTTTCTTTTTCCTTCTGTTTTATTTTTTCTTTGTGTTTTCTATGCCACTGTTCAATTTCCAGATCTTTAAGACTAAGCATTCTTTCAAAGCTTGTCTGCATCAAGTCATCATTTAATAATCTCTTTTCTTTAGGTCTAGTGTCTTTAGACACTGGTAATGGTTTAGATTTAAGCTTTTCAGTTTCAGATTTCAATTTAGATACGTTATTTTGTTGCATTTTATCTTTATATTTGTCACGCTCTTTGTATCTGTCAATATCTTTATCTTTTTTATCCTTCTCTCTTCCGTCAGGAGTTTTCAGCAATTCATCCTTTGGCTTCTCTTTTAAGAATAAAGTTTTTTCACTACTGCATTTTTTCTCTTCTGCTGTTTGCTTCATGTTTGTAATTACTGAACTATCACGTTCTTTCGGTTTCTCTTTTTTTTCCATTTCTTTTTCTTTGTTTCTACTCTTTTCCATTTTAGAATATTCACTATCCTTTTCAGAACTCTTGCATTTCTTATCATTGCTGGTTTTTTCTTTAGATTCGGAAAAGTATCTATCATTTTTTTCTTTATCATGCTTCTTTTCAAATCTATCTTTGATTTTTTCTTTGTCATCAAGCTTTTTAATAGTATTGAAGCTTTTTAACTTATCATGTTCTTTGTTTGTTTTTTCTACCTGTTGAATGTACACCTTTTCCTTTTCTTTTATTTTTTCATTATTTTCAAGAGAATCTGATTTATCCTTTTCTACTTTGTGTTCAGATTTTACTTTTTTCTCTTTATCTGTATTTTTTCTATCTATTTTTTCAATAGAAGAGTTTCGTTTTTCATTTTTTTCTCTGTGATCCTTTTTTTCTTGTTTATCAATGTCCTCCTTCTCTATTACAGTTATATTTGATGACATATCCCTAACACCTAAACAGAAAAAATCTGCTTCTTTATCAAGGAATACGTTATGTTCTTTTGTTTTCTCTTCCTTGTCGTTTTATTTTTTAGTTTTTTCTGTTTCTTTTTGTTCTCTAAAATGTTTTTCTTTTTGAAAGCTTCTCTCTTTCACATATTTGTCTTCTTTAATTAATATCTTTTCCAATTTAGATTTCTTCTCTGACATTTGAGGGTCATGGTCTACAGTTGACGTATCTTCTGCCTCATCACTTTTGAAAAAATTTTCTTTCCAAAATTCTCTATCAAACTCAACATTCCTCTGGACATCCTTGGAATTCTCCTTATGCTTATATCTTTCTTTCTCTCCATCCTGTTCCTTTTTATGCTTATCCCTATCCTTTTCTTTATGCTTCAATTTATGCTTTTTAAGCATTTTCCCCTCCTTGTCAGTCTTCTTCATCATAGTGTCAGAATTTTCAAAGATTGGACTGTTATCTTCATCTTTGGACTGTTTAGGACTGGATTTCTCACTAAATTCTAAAATAAATTCTTTCTGATGCTTACTTTTGTCTCTGTTCTTGTAAGACTTATTACTAGAATTTTCTAAAAGAAAATCAGTATCTGCATTATGGTCATATCGAATTAATTCAGATTGGGAGGATACCTCTGATTCTTCTGGAGATAAACAAATTTTAACATTTTCTTGTTTAAGTGTTGAAGACTGTTTTTCATTAATGCCACATGGATGTTTAGGGGATCTACTAGGAGTAATATGGAGTAAGGACAAAGAAGAATCCTCTTTTGGGCTAAATGTTTTTCGGAAATTATCATCTTCTTTGCTTTTGTCTAATGATTCTAACAGAGAAACACCCAAGTTTGTCAATCTGGAATGATCTTTTTCCTGTTTTAATTGCTGATTTTCTTTATTTTTGCTTTGATTTTTTACTTTTCTTTTAACTTTTCCTTTTTGTTTATATTCATTATAAACATATTCTTTTTTAGTCTTTGCATCAGAATTTGAAATTTCTGTAACAGTACATGAAGGAGATATTATTTTTTTGTCTTGAAGAATGTCTTCATCTGAACTTTCAGAACTTGAATACAGGACTCTGGAAGGTTTCTGTTTTTTATTTTTAAATGGTTTTGGAAATGATAGTTTTTCCTGTGTAAGAAATAAGTTACTTTGTTCTGTTTCAGACATATCTTCTTTTCTCAGATCTTTCCGTGGAATATGTCTATCATCTATAATTTTCTTAACTTCTTCATCATCATCATCTTTGAATTCATATTCATCGAGAGCTGATGGAAGAGATGTTTTATTAGAAACATGTTTGTTGTCATTAGCTAGAGATTCTTTCTCTGTCTCAGAATCCATATTGCCTTCTATGCTGGAAGGATTTACAGATGGTGCTTCATCAATATCTAGAATAGAAAAACAGGTTGCTGCTGTGTTCATTCCTTTACTATTAATGCCAATAAATCTTATATATTTGTCATGCATTTTCATTAGCTCAAATTATTGTAGTATAAATTAGATAGAAGTAAATATGAAATATGCTACTTTAAGAAAAATAAATTGTATAATAAAACACTATTTATTTACCATAGAATAATAGCAATTTGATAGTTATAAACTGAAAATTCAAAAAAACAATTACCGTATTTTTCAGAGTATAAGACGCACCTTTTTACCCCCCAAAAGGGGGT